>UNPT01000522.1:0-31637 GCA_900536445.1 Hymenoscyphus occultus
GAGCTCCCTCGAGCTCTCCTCTTCTCTTCAGCTTAGAATCTTCGAATAGACAGTTCCACAGTGCCAAACTTACACCTGGCGTAGTCGTGCATTCGTGTGCGGTCCATCAGCTGTGCGTGTCGTCACAGAGAGTAAAATAAGCTAGAAGTAGTATCAAGAGCGAGCGAGAGTACTTAGTAGTAGTAAACTTAGTAGACTCGGTATAAGGAGTAGTAGTAGTAGTAGTAAGCTCGGCGAGCTAATTCTTAGTAGAGTTACGTTATAAAAATTATAAAAATTATAATTATTATAAGCTTCGAGAGTATAACTTCGTAGTAATACTAACTGACTACGGTTTTATAAGATCTAATAAAGTGATAGAAATTAGTAGATTTAGTTTATCTAACCCTCGAAAGTTATTATTATTTAGTTATAAGTCTATAGAGGTATTAAAGCCTTATAATTCTTAAGTTATTAACTAGCTAGTACTAGGTTATATACGTTTATTACTAGTATTAGAAATAACTTTAACTTTAGAGAGTTTTAAAATGTAATGGGTTGGTACCTAGGATAAAGCACGGCTATGGAGTAGCTATGCACACGTACGTGCCTTCCCCTCTTTCGTACCTTACCGCCATATCGTCAACGCTTAGAGCAAGAAGCTCTGACCAGGCATCAGAGACTTCACTGGTACGAAGAGCCTTCTCTTCTCTTCTCTTCTCTCTTTAGCTTATTCTCTTTGGAAATACATTACCTTTTACTTGCACTGTACACTTTGCATGTAACCCGTGACAGTATTAGGTATAGGGTTAATACTAGAATAAGGTTTATAGATATACTTAATATAGTTACGAGATAAACTAATTAATTAACTATATATAACTAAGAACCAGCTTTACAATTACCTGGTCACCCACTGTAAACTAGCGGGGGGGCCATGTTACTTCAAAGCCGTTTAACATTTTTTCAAAGCCGTATAACATTCCACTATCTTTATGAAGGCACCCGAGCTCGCCGGGTCAGCCTTCCCGAACCACCCGAAACATCCGGCCACCCGGCTCGCGACCTCACACCAAC
This sequence comes from Hymenoscyphus occultus, assembly GCA_900536445.1. NCBI lineage: Eukaryota > Fungi > Ascomycota > Leotiomycetes > Helotiales > Helotiaceae > Hymenoscyphus > Hymenoscyphus occultus. The sequence continues at coordinate 1,057 of UNPT01000522.1, forward strand.
CCACCAAGATCTACTGCAGCATAGGAGGTTTTTATCATTGAACACTTCTCGCGATAGAGTCCATATGACTATTTCATACCGATATCCTTTAACAAATACTTTCCAAAAATCACGGCGAAAAGTGGTTACAACGAACATGAAACTTGAAATATACATGGGATGAGTCGAGGGACTAGGTAGAGCTCAACCATGAAGAGGATTCGGAAACCTACGTATTCTCTTCAAAATCAAAAATGGGTTATTATCTTTTCCAACTCCCCGCTAAAAGCAGCAAAACATTCGGGCTCGTAACGTCATTACATCAAAACTTAACCCTCTCCCAATCCCGAACAACCCATCTACTAGTTTCTCCCTCACAATCAACCTCAACCGCCCCCTTCTCAGTCAACCAGGCATCCTGATCCGTAATCTCAATAACCTTCCCACAATGCGCGACCTCTTGCCTGCTAATTCCGGCCTCGTCTCTTGGAACCCACAACCTTGGGGCTCGATTCCTCATACTAGGTGGACAGAACGCATCCCTCAGCACACTCTCCTCATAAGCATGATCAGGGATAAGATCATCTGGAATTTGTTGACGCAAAATATGGAAATCTTGGAAGATTTCCGGGTGTAGAAATTTCAGGATTATATTGGGTTTCTGGTTTGGATTGGGACTGATCCAGTATGTCCAGAAGTCAATTTCTGATATGAGGGCAGGGATTGGCGAAGATGTGTATTTCTTCTTCAACCATGACGATGCTGTTGTTCTTCCGAGTTTCACTGCTCCTTCTACACCTTCGACGTCTTTAATTCCGCGTGAACTTTGGACTCCGTGACTGACTTGTCCAGCTGGATCAGATGGGTCGAAATCTGAGTCGTAGCCGACCTCTTGTTGCATCTCGGTATCGTGGTCTTCGAAAGCATCGTTCTTGTCTACGAGATTTGATGCATCGATTGGGTTGTTGCCGGCTTGTCGTAGGGCTTCTTCTGCCGCCACAGTCCGGGGGAGATTGTATATTAGTGGGCCTAACGCATCATTGAGCGAGATGTGTATCAAGGTCGTAAAGAGAACGAGGCCAAATGTCAGAACCAAAGGTCCATATGATCCCTTTACACCGAACAACCCAAGAAGACATATCTCCGCGAGATAGACTCCAGTAAGCAATTGATTCAGTGCCCGGGGGTAATGTAATCCTCGAGTGTCACGTTCAGAGGAATATATGTATAATAAATTCCATCTGTAGCTTAGGTAGACGAGGAACAGCCCAATTGTCGCAACGCCCAAAACGACGGGTGCGATAAGGGAATATGAGATTGCTAGCAACGATTAACAGGAGTCCCAGCATGAAGAGAGAATGATGGGGCGTACCGATGACACCCATGTTCGTGAAAACTGGGTATACACTTCCCCAATGGATCTTTCTCAGTCGATTGTACTTGGCTGATCGAAGTTTTGGATTGAACCCGGTATCTGCCATGACGACAAGTCGAAAAACACTACCGAGGTGGACAATCCTATTTGCACTCATAGCAAGTCCCTGGAGAATGAAATAAGAGATGTAGAAATTTGACGCCTTTGGAAGACTCGCAGAGAGGAGTTCTCTTGCGGATAAAGGATTCTTGATGATATCGAGAATCGCAGCGGAAGCGGCTGATGTGAGGGTCGTAATAAGGAAGACCTGTACTATTTGGAATATGAAATATGCACTTTGAACGAACAATTCAACTTTAGATTCGGTGGCAATACCAGATTGTCTAGCGCATACTAATAATGATTAGTATGAGGTAAGAAATTGTATCTTTCTACAGCTTACCTCTTAAAATCATTGGCACAACTGCCATGAGCAACGCTAAAGCGACTGGGGGGAGCAATCCGGATATTAAACCTAACACGGGAGATGGTAATTTTGCCATCCAGGCTAGGAAAAACACCTTATCGATGAGAAATTTGATGTTTGAGATAATCCCAACCAACGCAGCTGGCATAGCGAAGAAAATAACCGTTGCCGCAATAAAACCTTGCACCAAGAATCTTCGCATTATTCTTTCCCACCAGTGCATGCGCAAAGCTGGCCAGTATATTTCTTCAGGTCGAACACCAACAATTTCTGGTCTCATGTGGTTCGCTCGGTGATGGGCAAGTGTTTGATACGCACTTTGTGCAGCGACTTGAGTATGAAACTCGATAAATACAGCAGGAATCGGTATCCCTTTCCTCTTCCGGTATTTGCTTCGAAGTTTACCAATTTCAGGACCAAGCTTTTTCAATCGATTTCGAGTCCACTTGATTGTATCCACCCTTCTTCCGTAATTTGCGATTGGTCGATGGATTGGTCTTTGGCTGTATGGAATCCATTGTGCAGCAACCGAACCATTGATATCCGGTGGTGGACCATCCGGCTTATATCCTGAGCCCAGAATTGGTGTTCCTTCTGAACGATTGAACTCGCCCGGTGTCTCAGGAGTCGGTGCTGTTGGGCTCATTGGAGAGATGGGAGGTGATGAAATTGAACTTTTGGCAGTCTCCGTAACTGTCATGCCCGGACCTTTCTTCATTTCGCCTTCAGCAGGCTCTTGCCTCGAACCAGTAGCAGGATGCCCGTTTGCAACTGCCTTTCTGTATGCAGCATTGGCCTTTCTGATCAATTGTATTTCCGCTTTCTCCAGTCGAGCGGCTGTCTGATTTCGTTCGTTGACCAACTGATCCAGATCTTCCGTATCTTGTGGAAGCCAGACATTCTTGACACTATCTCCAAACACCCTTCGAAGTTTCCTTTCGTCTAGTATCTGCTGCGGAACACAGGTGAACAATACAGTTCGTGACGAAAGTCGATTTGCATATAGTGGCGAAAGCAAATAAGCCTGGCGAAGACTGATGAAATAAACACATTCTCGGGAAACCATATAGAGGATGAAACCTAGGATCATCAGTAACTCATCTTCGAAAATGAAGGGATCCGCACCAAAAAACAACCAAGCTAGAAACGCATGTAAATAAAACCAACTTGGATTTTTTACATTTCCAAATGTCAACTGGTCAAGCTGCGTATTGTTTCCTCCTCCAAGTGCATGGTATGGAAGAAGAGTAGGCCAGGTAAGGATACATCCAACTGCACATATCACACACAGAACCTTCAAAAATCGAAGGAATAAGAATCCATCAAGAGAGGAATGATTTAAAACTACCGTATCCGGAGTTTCATAGAATGGCTTAATCCAGTTGAACCATCCACTGGGTAGCGCCGGCGACCTGTCACTATTGGGGTGTTAGCTATTTGGTATTTTCATCATATTAACTTTTCATATCTATTTTTCGAGGACAACCTACTCAACATCCAAACTCGCAAGAAATGTCCTCGGGGAATAAACCCGCGGATATTTTCGGCGAAGTACGAAAAATATCACAATGCACACAACGGCATAAACGGCGACGGGAACAAATGTCATAAAGAGCGTGGAGAAGGATGCAGAATTCGTTGGTGCAAGGCCCTTCAGGGCCGAAGTAGATGTTGCATTATTACGAGCACTCCCTACTCGCGGGTCTGATGCATTTACATCCTGTTGACGCTATCGTCAGTTTTGTTGCAGCCTTTGAAAGTAAGCGCTCGCGATGTGCCAGCGCAGGACGTCAAGCCAATTTCTCCCGGACCTGTACTCACGAATTGTCTCCTGGCAAGCTCATAAAGAACATCTACAAGCCTCTCATCACGCTCGAATTTCATCGCGATTCTTCTCGTCAAACTACAACAAGCACCATGATACGAAGGTATCGAGGGTTGGACGGTATTCCGATGAGGTATGGAGTTTTTCCTTCTCGTGGCGCAGACATGGAAAGGATGATTTGCCGCTCGTCCCCCGAGGAGCTTGGTTCAGGGGGTTTGCATGCTGTAACATTGGGGGCTGGCTGGGACTGGGCTTGCTAGCCATCCGAAAGGTTGCAACCTTTTCATTTTATCGAATAGAAGATCAGAATCTCTCATTGGAGGTTCGGTAAAGTCCGCTTATTCTTGATACCGTCTGATATGCAACAGTGAATACATTAGATGGCACGCAGACAGGCGAAACTTGAGCTTCTCCGATAGTAGATCACATTATTGACCATGCAGGTGTAAATACGAAGTATATCCACGTGACCATCCTGGAAAACGACTCCATTCGAGTTGCCAAGGAAAGGGGTGTTAAGGCAAATCATTCTTCTTAATACGGAAGGTCCAAAGTAGACGTCTTGTAGGTGACTAGAAGCATTCTATCCTGGAGGAAAACACATTGTCACATCTCAAGATTGAGCGTCACTTTTTCGAATGAACCTTGTTTTCTTTGCCTTCATACCCAGCATCCCTGTCGCCACCAACGTCGTCAAATTCTCTTGTCCCCAACCATAGGCCACCAAATCTTCACGAGCTCCTACAGAGTCTGCAAAGTGGTCCTACCACAACCTGATATGGAAAACTATGCGCGCCATACACCCTTTTCTTGTAACTCTGTACCCGAAGCTACGCTACAGTAGGTCTCGTTGATAATTGATCATATGCCGAGCTGCCAACCTGTCACGATCGATGTGGTCGCACACCGTAGTTTGCCAGAAATATTCCTTGGTTGGAGTCCAGACCATGATGGATATGACTGGTTTTCCTTCCGCTAATAATAACCTGAGCGCCCCGTAGCCTTAGTGCCCATCTAAGCTAGATACAGTAAGAGGTGATACTAACATCCCGTCTCAATGGTCAGTCACTCGTTGGCCCGCAATAAACTTTTTAGCTGCGGACGGAGATATAAGAAAGCGTTGCCCGGCTGATTTCCTCCCGTTCCCTTGGCCAGATACACTCATCTTCAGCCTTCGCCCACATATCAGACCTTCAACGCCTTGCACAGAGTACTTGCTCCAAGGAATAGAAAATATTGGAACATTGGAAAGGGTTTATCAAGAAAGAAACGAGAGAAAAAACAGGAGCAGAGACTTGATCGCCCTAGCGGCCCCACTGCGGAGGATATCAAGTAGGAACAGAAGAAAAAAAGAACAAAGAATTTCGCAATTCTCCTGAGATTTCTCGTGATATTCCACATCAAAGATATCAGTCAGGCTGAATAGCATTCACCGCTCACACTTTTCTCCACCTTGGTAGAGTTATCGTTGAAACCGAATCTTGATATCACTCGACATCACTCTTGACTCATTTCAAACTCTTCCCTACCCACAAGCGCCACCCATATCATCTTTACACAAAGAAAACCATCGGTCAAAATGCTTTTCAAGTCCTTCCGCTCCAAGTCCTCTTCTAAGAGCACCAACAACTCGAGTATGGCTCACCGCACCTCCATGGATGCACACTCGCACACAACCCATTATACCCAAGGCGATGCCATGGATACCAAAGGACCCACGACAACTATCATATCATCCCCTGAATCCGGCAAAACGACAGGAAGCGACGACTACCAAAAGTTCATCGAAAAATCGCGAAAAGACGCCGAGCGCGAAGAGAAACGCAAGTTGAAGGAGTTGAAAGAGGCCGAAAGGCGACGACAGGAAGTGAACATGAGCCCGTGGGCCAGCAGGATGTAGGTTCACATCGACGCGAGGGTGCGCGAGAGGAACGAGGTGTGTTGATGATGTATTGATGTATTGAGAGACCTGGAGGGAGAAATGCTCTTAAAACTATGCCGAACGAAATCTATACCGGGAATGGATGATACCTTGGAACACCAAAATATTTCACGTCGTCCAAATTGCTCGAGTCCCTTCCCCCAATGGAAGTATCGGGACGCGACAATCGAAATAGAAGTATGGCCGTTGATGAGAAACGTAGGATTGTAAGAACGATGGAAATTTGTCAAGAAGTGCTTGCTGTTGCAATGACTGGGCTCCATTTTCGAAGGTCGAGAAACTCAACAGGTACGAAAATCCCGCACACTCAACTTTGGACGTTGTCTAATATATAGGAAGACCAACACAGTATAAACCGATCTTCTGATACTGAACGCCGCGTGGTCACCGTGGTCTTTATCTACTGGTCGGGAGTTGTTGGTTATATTGCGTGCTCAAGCCATTGCAGGGCAGGGCTACCAAAAGTAGCATCGTAATGCATGGATGAAGGGTATGTGCCCCCAACTATGCAGGAAAACAAAAGTTTATCATGGTAAGCTAACCCCCCGTCGATTAGATATCCTGCCGCCCTATTTTGATACTTATTTTGGTCGTTAGGGGCATTGGCGGTATGGCGGTATGGCGTTTTCGCTAGCCTTGATTTAAAGAACAAGGGAAAGGATGTTTTTGCTTAATTTTATTTAACGGAATGACATGGATGTTACCTATCGAATCTATTCTCCTGTTACTTCGAGTCTTCCCTCGAATCCTAACTTGTTGGTATATTTGTCCTCCTTTACGTGGGTTTCATGCTTGCCGACTCTCGTGGATGATGTAATATCCAATACGCCAGGACGCCACGCTGTCATCACTGCTATGATAAGCAGTTGAGCGGCTGGTCTACTAGAAGACTGGGAAGAAAAGGCAAGTAATGCGTGAAAAACACCCTAAGATTCTATACAACTAAGTAATCACTTCCCCGATTTTCCTTAACAATTCCCAGATGATTGGTAAGACAAGACTGCTATCGCAAACTGGGAACAAGATAACAGGAGATGCATTTTTGCAAGCAGGCTGACTCCTCCAGTCTTTGAAGCAATACTCTGAGACGCATAAAGGTATTTCATGTTCATCTTTCGTTATGGTCAGTTGTCCTTCTTCTCTTCCCCCGAAGTCTTCGTCGCGATCTCTCGATTCTTCTCTGCATTCTTGGAGGTATTGTTTTTCTTTTGTGCTTATTGAGTGTTGGATTTTTCAAACCCATAACCTTCCAATTATTTCTTACTAACTGCTCCATCCTTTTTGCCCACTCTCGGATCTGTTTCCCTTCCTCCTCTCGCGTAGGTTTTGACCAAACAACGTTGATAAAACTAAAATGAACTGATATACCTGAGGCTGATCTGGGGGGCCTAAAGGTCACCGGATACTCATTGCTTGAATCTACATGTGCCATTGCGACAATGGTTCGCCTGCAGTGTCCCTCACGCACGATTGCGATCTGGTTTTGCTCGTCATTTATAGAGATGTAGTCCCGACGGATAGTGTCTTCAGGAACAAAAAAGATGCAACCGGATTGATCTAGGGCTAGTCTTACACCACCCCGAGATAACGTTGTAGGATAGCATAACGTACTTTTGAGATTCCACAATAAGGTTGAAAGGTAGTCTTCTAATTCTGTCCTGCTCATGGCACACAAGATCGGCCATATCTTGCTGTCGTATGTGTTCCTCCCATATATCATCCATCGCCAGACTGACGTTGAATAAGCTACCTCGGACCAGCTTTGTTTGTTGATGGAAAAGTGGGCAAGCTGAGGAAACTGTGAAAAGGGAATGAATTCTGTCCACACGATTCTTTCCACTAACCGCCTGGGGCAATCAGGTGGGGAAATTATTCCGAAATCGTGGTCAAAGAAGCTTATATAATCAAACACAGGTACATTCTTTTCGAAAATGGTCTCGTGATAAACTTGAGGCATTAACGTAGAGTACAAGCGAATTACGACTTCTAGTCTTCTCACGATTTTGGTAGGGCTGTGTGACTTGAGATAATGATCCAATGCGCTTTGGCACAGCTCTAAGCCAGTCATTGAGTAATCGACATGTGTATGAGTTTTGCAGCAATCATTTGCCAGAGACATCAGTCCAAAGATTTTATCTCGGCGGTCCCGACATTTTGATTCCGAGAAACTCAAAGCAAGATCTACAATTGAGAAGGTTAAGTTTTGCCCATGTGTTGTAAGGCTTTGAGCGACCCTTTGTTGGATGAGTTTCATAGGAGTCTTTCTAGCGATGTTTTCTCGATCTGAGTCTGAAGCCATTTCCCTTCTGACGAGGGCAGCAAAGAATGCCCATTCCATTTCGACATTGCCGTAATAAAGGATCAGATCTTTGGCTAATACAACCTCCTGTATCACCCACAGTCGGCCCCTTCATTGGTAACAGAGTTAGCCTAGAACCAGAGCGCCCAATAGATTTTGAACACTCACCAGTACGGCAAATCACAAATAATCATAGACAAATTACCGTTTAAACCTGCATTACTGTTTTGAACCTCCCGTCCAAGCCAAACCACAACTCGCGACGCTTGCCGATATATTTTGGACATCTGAGAAACCTGCTGATTTCGTTCGGATGTATTCTTTTGATCGATGCAAATTGCGTCAACCCATACAACTCTCGCTTTAGTAGGATTTCGTAAACGTAGCAGTGCCATCCACAAGTTGTGACCTACTTGAAGTCGCTTTCCCGAAACGTAGACATTATGTGGATCTCTCTCCGATCCCCACATGTATGAAAGAGCCTCATACTCTGGGTTTTCTGAAAGCTTTGCCCGTATGATGTCCAGCTGGATTGAACTGTCCGGATCTGAACCATGGTGGATTGAGATGAGCCGAATCTCATCGGTGCTATCGTCAAGTGGTTCGTACTCGTACGGCTGGTTTTCCATTTTGCGAAAACTTGCTCACTTCTTTGGAGAGGCTTGCGGGGAAGATAAGAAGCAAGAGATCACGATGTTATATTGCGACTGCAGCTCGGCTGATCGAGTAACCCCCCGCCCTGCTGTGTTCTCCGATCAGCTCATCGCGAGTTCTCCACTATTTGAAATATTTTCCTCATTGGTCAGATCATCATAGAATCAGAACACGGAAGTCCTCAATTCCTCAACTATAAGTAAAGAACTCCAACTTCTCTCAGATGGAGAAGGACTCAGTCTTTCGCAAAAAGACAACCAGTAATTCAATACAGATAGCCCCTTTGGTTAAGACCCGAGAAGTACATAACACCACAACCAACAATTTCGATGGTCGAAAAACAGAAGATCTAACTACCCTTACAAATGCTAATCCACGAAGCAATTTAGACGAGACGTAACAAACTCTTCCCTCCCTTTATCTGATAAACCCTAACCCAAGAATGGGTTAATAGAACCAGTAAAGACGACTACCACATTAACAAGGTAACAATTGCTGGTCACTCCATCTATAAGAAATCCTCATACTTCCTCGTAATCCCTAACCACGCACTGTTCTAGCGTGAGAAAAAACTACTTAACTCCTAGAGTAGTACTTGGATGATATATAATAGTATCTAGCTGACATAAGTAGTTAGGTACTCTAACTAAGAAAAGTAGAGTAAAGGAACCGGACAGCTCGGTCAATGCTCCCCAAATGCGGGAGGAATATAGGTAGGGTTTTACGCAGATACCGCTGCTTATTTTATGCTATTTTTACCGAGTTTGGCCAATATTTCTGTATAAAATGCTCGAAGTCGCCTAGCAACCGCACAAAAGCTGTATAAATCTATTAAAAACTAGTGGATTATACCCACCTATATTCATTCCGTATTTAGGGTGGATAGACCGAACGGTGCACCCTCTTTAGGTAACTCGGTTCTTGTCATCTACAAGGTACCGTAAAAGCTCGATAGTACGAAGTAAGGCCTGAACTGGTCGGAGGGTGCGATCCTTATGCATGCAAGCACGTCAATCTTCGTCCCAGGCGAAATAAATATAGGTTTTCTAGGGTGGCTAAGGTCAGCAACAGCCTACAGGGAAAAACCCCCTGAAAAACCTACACTTGTTTCGCCTGGGACGAAGTACCTATAAAATGCTCGGACTTAATAATTGAAGCTATTTCGAGATATCGTCGTTTTCGAAGTGGTGGTACCAGAGTATTCTGATTGGCTCGAATCTACAGATAGAAACCAATATAAACATTAACCAACTGGTTGCCCTGCGACACTATAAGATGCATCATATTAGGTGGTAGATCCTACCAAATCGAGTGTACTTTCAGGCACAGCACTGCCATCTATTACACGCATAAAGAGCGCACCCTTCAACTAGTTTGGACCTTACTGTCGAGTATTTACGGGGTAATAGTCTTAAGTCAAAGAGGAATTAACTCTACTTCGTAGATCGAGCTACTTCGTATCTCTTTGTCTCGAAATTTACGTAGTCCTCTATGCATCTAGGAGATATCCGGTACAGCGAGTGGCAGTTTTGGGCCCAAACGTGATAAACATAAGCACCTCCTTCATTCTACTTCGGTAATACTAAAATTAAAATACTTGGTAAAACAGCTCTTCATGCTTTCATTTATATTACAAGGTATGAGAATTAAGAAAGGGCATCATGGTCTTTGAGTTTACGGGTGAGGTGGGAGAAAGCTTTTCTACTCGAGACCCCGGTTGTATCTACACATGTTGTCTAGACACGCAAAATACAAGTTTCATGCCGGTTAAAGAGTTTTCGCTCTTTCTCGAAAACAAGCTTTACGCCAAGAATACCAACTTGGCCGAAATACCCCAAGTGAAGTGGTCAGCCAAAATCCATCTTGTATCAAGTGACAGAGTTTCATTACTGTAGGCCGAAATGTGCTGCCAGAAATCCCTTGATCACTTAGTACAAAAATTATTCTGGACCTGAACATCGAGTTGTAACGGCAGGTAAGTACAAGTAACCTTAACAGTCCGTTACTACAATTCTCCGACAGATAAATAAGCTTTCTCGGGACTTACTGTAGCGAACGATTCTAGAAGCTAAAGTGGAGCATTTCGGAGCTCAAGTGGAGCACTTCGAAGCTCGAGTGCTTGGAAAGTGGGGATATAATATGGGTCCGACGGGATTGTCATGGTAATGCCGCTAACTCTATTGCGCCAATGGGCAGCGGTTACTGTAAGCTTACATGCGAATAAGGCTGGTTTGCTTTATGTTCTTTTTTTGGGTATGGTACAGTATTGACTTAGTACTTTCAGTGGGGCGTATATTCTTTTCGATATTCGTTGCCTGGTTATATAAACAAGAAGACATCTATTCATTCCAGATTTCTCACCAACTCTCCACGCCTTTTCACTTTTGTGGTTTTCTTTCTTCTTTCTATTCTTTCTTTTTTTCGGCTTCTTCTATTCGAAAGTTCAAATTCGTTTTACGCAGCGATACTCATTTTACACTATAACATTTATTGTCTCTTTCACGATCTTCTCAGTCGTTTACTTTCACCATGTTGCTTCCTAACATCGTTGCCACTGCGGCACTTCTTTCCACTTTGGTTGCTGGAATACCACTCATCGATGAACGTCCATCCAACGCAATGATGGAGCGAAGGACCCCGCCTGGCGAGCCGGTGAAAAAAGTTGTTAAATGGATTAAGAAGAAGATTCAACCCCCAGGTGGTGTAAGAGTGGCACCGATTTCCTTCCCGGCTCTAAAAGGTCCGAAGCGCCGAAGCGCTGACCCCGAACCGGAGCCAGTCCAAAACCCCATCAAATGGGTTAAGAAGAAGATTCAACCCAAAGGAGGCGGGAAGATAACCGCAGTAAATCCATTTTCGTATCCATTAGTTTTTGTCCCAAAGCGCCGGAGCGCTCAACCTGAGCCGGGCAAAGCCTTCGAGGGGCCGGTGAAGAAGTCACAGCGCCGAAGCGCTGAACCCCAACCGGAGCCGGTAGAGCCCCTCAAATGGATTAAGAAGAAGATTGTACCCAAATGGAGCTCGGCGGTAAAACCGTTCCCAAGAGTTTATAATCCTCGTGCTAAGCGCCCCGGGGAGCGTCGGAGCGCTGAACCTGAGTCGGACAAAGCCTTTCAACATGAGAGCGTTGGTCCTCAAGCGAAGCGCCGGACTACCCGCCGTTCAACATCGACCGAAACACTTCACCAACGCGGAAACATCAAGAAACGTGGGGCATCAAAGGCCCCTATTGATATTTAGGCGCAGCACTCGAAGGCCTCATCTCCTTAGACTGCGCTCATGGGCAAAACCACAACTCCTTTCCGCCTCGCTTAGCTACTGCTTCCCTCTCCTTTCTTTCTTCAAGGATCGCGAGGTACGGAATTTAGGGAGATCTGGAATGGAGATAAACGAGAAGAGAGACATTCACATGTATTATAAAAATAGAGCTATCTTAAACAAGATTATTTTCCTATGTTATTATCTGGTTTTATAGATATCGTGTTTTTCTAATATTTCCATATAAATAAAAAAGAGAATACGTGGTAAATAGGTAGTAATTCTCTCCTTGAGCGTATATATAAACTTTGCATCTCACTTACTACAATAACATACCCTCATTCCCTATCTCCAACCCCTACTCTCTCACTCCCACCCTCCTTTCCCAGCGTAGAATATTCGAGTAGTTAAGCTAAGTAGTAGCACCTACCAAATTCAACTCAAACCAAGTCAAAAACAACCACTAATTAACTTAACTCGCTAAGTACCAGATAAACTCGTAAGTAAGTCAGGTAGTGCTAGTCTAATATCCCAAAGCGCGCCCGGACTTCGCGTATAAAAACGTAGCCGAGTACCCCTATATCAGTTTCTTATACTTGTATTTAGTTACGTTTTATCCCTTACTTCGTAACAAGTATACTACCTGTAGGAACATATTCTTAGCAATAACGTCAGTCTATTTGATTCGCACAGCTCATCCGCAAGTAACAAAGATTTACGTTCGAGCCGACGATCCCCTGGTCGTCCGGAACCCTAATATCGCTGTCTATTCTATTAGCTACCTATAGTACGCTTTGCCCTGTTTTATATATAAGAAAGTACGCTTTATATAGGTATATAAGCTATAACGAAACTATAAGTTTAGAACTAAGCTACTACCCGCCGTAAGGACTCGATATTATTATACTAAGTATAGGAAGGACCTATGTAATATTACGTGTTAGAGGTACTTCTATAAATATAAGTTAGTTCTAGACACTTAAAAATAATAAAAGAAAAACGTACGCGTAAGGAGACCTCTATAATAACTCTAATAAGATAACTTTAGTATTAATAAATCTAATCTAGATATATTATTATTACCTAAACATCTAATAAACTTACTTCCTATCTATAATCCTATCCCACGACTATTTCTAACAAGACATTCCATTTGAGAACTTAGTACGGCCTAATTAGGTTCAGTATTAGTATCGTTACTTAAGTTTCTATAGGTAGTATACTTATTATAAAGTAATAGATATAACTGCTTTACTAAAACTAGAAAATTAAAATATACTACTCTACTTAACAAAACAAAAATACCGAATTATACTTAATCAACTTGAATTAAGTACTACTCGAGTTAAGTTAAGTTAAGTGGTTAAGTAGTTTTATATCAACGCTGTTCTTTCCTTTTCCCACCCTTGACCTCACCCTTGAACACTATCATAGACTCCCTCTCACTCACACCCATACATCCCCGCTCTCTCTTCCTCTCAACCCACTCTCCCCACTCCCAACAACCTACAACTCCCTGAATCATCCTAACAATCCCCAAATAAATACATACCACTTAGACTCTACTTAGACTCTACTCAGAATCTACCTACTATCTCACAAACCCCTCACAAACCCCCCTCCCCTATAACACAAACCCACCCAATATGGCAATAATACCACTAGCCTCCTAGTCAGTATCTCTATCTCAACCACAACATTCACAAGCATCACATACCAAGCACAAACACAGAAAACAAACCGACACACGAAACGACTCAAATCCCAAGGTACTCACTCAACACATCAATTAGCCAGCAGCCTAACAATTATACATGCATACAATCCACCTATCCATCCCCCTTTCCCCCACCAATCCACCCACCAATCTATCCCCTTTACCCCCACCATTCCATCCCCTCCTTCCGTCCCTTCCACCAAAGAATATCGACGACTACACTCTCGGAAAGAAGAAGAGAAGAGAGAAGGAAGGGAAGGGGACAACTAAGCAGGTCAATTCGGCTTGAGTTAACTACCTACTATACCATAGCATACCAGTACCAGTATATACAATATCGCAAAAAAAGTCTTTAAAAAAAAGAAAAGGAAAATTAATCTCGGATCAGTCAGGGTCCCACTAAGAGCAAAGAGGATTCCCTCGATCGTGTGGTTTTACTTCACGTCCACTCCATTCCATTCCATCCTATGTCCTACAAAACAACCACCACCACAACCACCACAATAAATCCCACCACCTCCCCGTAATCCCCAAATCTCAAAGAAAAATGAAGTGATTAAGCACATCCCTCCGTAGATCAGCGCTATTAGCAACCAACCAACCAACCAACCAACAACGAAGAAAAAGATCCACCTCAACGAAAAAAAAAAAAAACAAATCAAGAGAAAAGAAAGAGAGAGAGAGAGAGACATGAACTTCGTGAGTTACAGTTGCAATTGCAAAAAACAAAAAAAGTTTTTTTTAAAAAAAAATTAACAAGCAAGGAGATCCCAAAGATTATGGGTATTGTGTAATAAACAACAACAACAACACGCGCCACGAACGAACCTCAAGAACGCTCCAGCTCAAGTAAGATAAACAACAGATAAACCTAATTAATCCGTCCTCCTCATCACACTAGTCCGGCTCTTGGCTCTGGGTGCACTAATAAGTCCCGAAGTCGAAGCTCCAAGCGTTTGAGCTTGACCAGACTGTCGGCCTTTTTGTGAACCAGTATGCAGATGGCCAACATCATGTTTGCCTATTTAGATCCCAAATTAGCAAACACATTTCATATTTGAGGAGTGATAACATACCGTCACAGCAAGCCCTAACGTTCTCCAATTTGTCACTCTCACGATCCTGTTGCTCGATCATCTCTCGAAGATCCTCAGCGCTGTCATGAACCTCGCTAGCATCATAGATACTTGTACCATTACCGAGACTCTGTCGGCTTTTGGCGCTGCCAACCATGTAACCACTCAAACGGGAAAGAGTCCCCATGGTTGGTCTTGAACCACCTGTGTGGGGTGCAGCATTCCTGGAAGTGCGTCCAGATTGAGACTCGTTACGGGTAGTACGGCTATTGTACGATGAAAGGGAGGCAGGGCCTTGACGCGAAGCGCTGTTGCCAAATCCAGGATGGAAATCTGCGATATCGTCTCTCGACAAAGAATCATTGGCAAGGTTATGAGTGTCGTTGACCGCATCCTCACCAGTTCTGAGAAGTAGGTAGGATAAAGCGTTGAACCAAGTCTCGTGACGCTGGCCAGTTGTTGCGGTGAACTTGACAGCTCGGCCAGGTGTCATGATGATCAAACTCTTGCGATGAAGTCCAGGAGGCATTGGATTATCATCCGTGACAACTCTTACTGCTTCAATAGGAACACTCTTTGCTTTCAACTCGGCTCTACCAGCTTCCCTTGAAGGATCTCGATCACTCCAGTACAAAGTTCTGGTGTAGGGATGTACCCAAAAGTAACGACGGTGTCGATTTTCTGAAAAGGCTTCACGACCAGCCTTGCGGGTGTATTTCCAGAGATACTCGCCAATCATAGTTTGTGTTATGGCATTTATCATTCTAGGATCGGTATTGGTATCCACACCTTGAGGCATTGGCATTCCTCGAATGTTAAATCGAGTCTCAAGTTCAGATGCAAATGAAGATACAGATGATCGGCGAGATCTAGCACCAGTTCCAGTAGGTGATTGCGGACCACCAGACGAGTGCACTGGTCGTGGTGTTGTACCATCTTTTAGTGATGGGCTCATGGGCGGTTGAGAGCTTGGGGTACGAGGTCTTATAGAACCATTGCGAGTCGCCGAAGCAGGAAATAATGGAGGACCCATGCTACCAATAACAGGGGAGCCAACTGACGATTCATTTGCTTGCCCAGAGCGTGTGACTAGTACTCCAGGTGGACCTTGAGAAGAGCCAGTACGCTGTGCAGCAGCAGCAATAACCTTCTTTGAGTCGGCAGGAAGTGGCGGGTGGGTGCTTGAGATGGAGCCGTGTCTTGAGCTGGTAGCACTGGTAGGTCTCTTAGGTGCGACTCCAGTGATATCGTGAAGTCGGCCTGAGCTAACGATGCTATCCTGTGATTTTCTTGATTTGAGAGCGGATTGAAGAGCTCGAGTTGGAGAAGTGGGCGATTTCGGACCATCCTGAAGAATGACGGAAGCTTTTCTCTCCAGTCGGAGCATCTCGTCAATTTGTGTGGCGGTTAGCAAGGTCTGACAGCTCTCATCTGTTGTCTCGACGTGGACCTTCTTAGGCGATCTTTCATTAGTATTGCTGGACAATTCCTTGAATGGTCGCTGCGACTCTGGTGTCTCTGCAGACGGAGAAGCACTTGGCGATTGACGAGTCTCGTCCTCGGCAATGATAGGGGCCGTGGGTGTTTTTGATTTATAACCAAATACAGAACCAAGCAAGCTTCTCCTAGGTGTCGATGGTTCTGATTTTTCATTCTTCTCGGCAGCCTTCTCGACAGCCTTTGGTGTTGATAACTCCGGTCGATCGTTGGTTTCTAGCGCCTTGTATGAGATGTCATTATCAGACGCATCTCTTGGAATAATAACAGCATTCCTCTTGGGGGTTCGTGGTGAGACAGCTTCAATTGGTTCCGTATCCACGAATTGAAGTGATGAGAAACCCAAGGGAGCGGGCACATGCTTGACCGGAGTGGGAGGAGCAGGAGCCACCTCGGGGATAAATGGAGCAACGACTGGAGCAGCGACTGGGGATTCAACTTCTACAGGCTCTATTGGCTCGACATGCTCAGAGTGAATTGTAGAAATTGTCAATGGCGTAGGAGCCGGCTTGACTTCTGATCGACTGACCAACGGACTATCCGCCCGAGACACTGGCGGAGATGGGAAGCTAGATAGCTTCTCTTCCATAGCTGTGGGATCATCATATTGAGAACTCATGTCGCTATAATTTGAGACTGGTCTGAAGGTTCCCTCGGTTTGCAGAGATGCGTCCTTAGGCTGCTCGCGGTGCCATTGACTTCCAGCATCCGAAGTTTCAATTTCAACCTGTGTTCCTGTTGATGATCGGTTCTCTCTCATTTTGTCCATCAATTCGCTCATCGAAGCACCTGCAAGCAAGCTGCCGACGGTTCCTGCAGCGGCGCCCTCCAGTATTGGGACAGCAGTATTTGGCGTGGGTGGTCTTGTCTCCTCGGGCTCAGTCATCATGGAGGAATCAACCTTTGGTGTTGATGGCGCTGGCTCTGGTTCCCACGGCTCAGTCATCATAGAAGAATCGACCATTGGCAATTTGGGAACAGGAGGAATAAAAGAAGTATGGGCCGGTGTATTTTTGGCAGTTGAAGGTCTCGACGTTGGCCTAGATGGTCCTGGGGTTCCAGTTGGCGAAGCAAACGCACTGCGGCCTCCAACTGTTGAGTAGTCATCATCACTCATGTCACCTAACTCGGCAAACAAACTCTGGCCGGCTGCTGAAGGCGTGCCATGTCTGCTGCTGTTTGCAAGGCTTGCTGCTGGACTGCCTCGGATAGAAGGGTCCTCGCTGCCAGCTCTAGAACGTCTGCTACTTAGTCGGCTGCTTCTGGATTTGAGTCGTGGGTATTTATCAGCAGTTGGCGTCTTGATTTCGTCATAATCATCGTCCTCATCAGCAGAGGTTGAGGCAGTGCTCTGGTATGAAAGTCGGGTTCCTGGCTTGTGGAGCGAAAGGGGGTTCGATCGAGTGCTGCTAGACTTAGGTCGTTCTTCAGTCTCCGTCAACTCGTCGGTACCGCTCATATCCTCTTGACCAGTTTGGAAGTCCTCAGTCTCTGTACCACGCTCATTTGCAGTTTCAAAAGCAGCATCACTTGTCTCGTTTGCTGTCTCGAAAGTATCGGTAATATCTTGGAGTGATGAAGGTATACCGGCAACGGATTGTGCGGGGGCTCTGCCTCTAGTTGGGCTTGGTTGACCAGTCTCGTCCTCCCAATTTGGATCATCCAAGATAAGAATATCGCTTCTGCTGTTTCTCGCTGCGCCCAACGCAGCTGGTCTTACTGGCTTCTTGTAATCCCTTGATTCCACCTTTCGGCTTCTCTTGACTGCGGTTGACAACCGAACCTCGCTTCGCTTGGCGTCCAAATCATCTCTAGCTTCTTGCAGCATGCGCTTCAACTCCAACTTTTCTGTCTTTTCCTTGTGGATATTACCCTTCAATTGTTGAATCATTCGATGAGCATGGTGTAATGAGCTTTTGAGAGTCTCCGATTCCAACAGGCTGTGACGAGGGGTACCCTTGACAGGAGAAGGTGGTGGAGAATGTTCAGGTGTATTACTATCGTTACCTGTCGCGAAATCTTCATCGCTCAATTGACGAACGGGCTCTAGTTCTTCCTGCCTGCCTCTTTGATGCGCAAAAGCTTTTGCGAGTTCGGTATTTTGACCTGCCAATTCTTCAATTCTCCGTTGTAGGGCACCTCGTTCACTTTCGCCCATTGTTATGGCTCGCTTCGCGCTACCCATTTCAACGTCATGGTGCTTTACGGTGGCCAGGTGCTCCTCAGTAAGCTTCGCGTGGGTTAGTTTGATCTCGTCCAGCTCCTTTTGGGCGGCACTCTTCTCCGAGTGGGCCAAGTTTAGACTTTGATTCAATTTCTTTTCCCGTTCTGCGGCCTCCTTTGCAGCTGCCATGTACTCGTGGATTTGCGTTTCCAGATTCCAATTCTCGTCCTTGTACCGATTTTCGCTCTCATCGAGACTTCTTAGGCGTTGACTGAAGCCTTCTGCCTCCACCTCCAACTTGGACTTTTCAAGTGTCACGGTCTTCAAGGCGTCTTCCTTTTCGGAAAGCAACTGTTGGAGATGTCGTACTTGCGATAATAGGGACGTACTGATTTCCGTGGCAAACTCAATGTCATGGACACGGTTTGATGGCGTATTTCGTTGCTTGCGACTAGGTACGCTAAGCTTGGAGGGGGAGTTTGTAGCTTGGCTCTCGAATTTGGAAGGGCTCAACGATCGCTGTATACATCAGTACCAATCTGAGACATTGGAGGCAAGAAGCTCATTACCTTGTCACTCGCAAACGGCGATCCACCCATTTCCGCGCTGGAGACTCTCGATTTTGGCAAAAAGGCCCTGGCGCTCTCGCGACCCACCTCATTGTATTCCTTCTCGATGTCTGACAACTTTTGGCGCAGCTCTGGTGATAATTCAGATTCACTTTGTTGCTTTTGGACCTCTACCAATCGCTCTTCCAGCGCCTTTCGTTGTTCCACAAGGTCATTTCCCAGCTTGGAGGCACTTTCGATCCGCTTTTCCGTTTCCTTGAGATGGGCCTCCAATGCGCGTTTTGCTTGCTCCGGAGATGTGGCAGGGCTTAGGGCAAACAATTTGGTGTCGAAATTGGAGAATCGATGGTGATTCGAGCCGGAAGAACCTGTAGAAAATGGGTCCATGTCCTGTGTATCTTGTGGTGTGTCTTGCGAAGCTAAGGACGGGTGGTCCATCGCTAATGAAGTCGCCATGATGTTGATATCGGATTGGAACACCTCGAGAGGTGTCGTCGTCTCTGCCCTACTCCGACTCCCCTCACTTGAACACGAGCTTCTTCCAGTGCCGAGTTAGATTGGCGGGACGGATATGAGGATGTCGGACTGTGTCGTCGAATGTAGACGGGGAGGAAATATCGGCACTGAATAGTACGACTTGGTGTGAGGAGACACTTTGGAAGTCGGTCGCACCTGGAGGGCCGCTTGTGTATTGTTGTGTTGTTGACGGGCTAAATATTTTCTCGCGATCGCTCTAGGGCGGTTGCTAAGGGGGTTTTGATGGCGGCGCGTTCCTGGCTCCCGCACCCAAATCCGCGATATTAAGGAAAGGCAGGTGACGTGAACCTTCGCAACCTCGAGAAATTCACCAACGCCTGAATGTCGCAGGCGGTTGGAGGGGTTTTCGATCGGGCACAATCGTCAGCGGATGGTCGCGTTGCAGTGAAGGACAGGAGAGGAGGAGTTCAGGTTGGAGGCGACAGAAACTCGTGATCAAAACAGCACTGCGCTGGGCTGGGCTGCTGCTACTGCTGCGTACCACCGATTGCTCCAGCGTGCCTGCGTGCCTCGCTTGCCCGGATGTTTTTGTGGAAGTGGGGACCTGATTGGTGCATGGGTGGGGGGATGTTTACAAGGCAGAGCTGCATATCTGCATCTCCCGATCGCTCGCTATTTCTAGCTAGCATCTGAAACACAGCATCCTATTGGATGGGAGAGAATCAATGAATCAATAGGAGCTCATATTTACTTTTTCTTACAGCTGGTCATTGTCCCAGTGACCGATGACAACAGTGACAACACTGTCAACATCCTCCAGCGCATGAAGGTGCAATTTGGTGAGATGGAGGGTGTCTGCACAAAGTATCTCCGGGGCAGGACCTTGCATATTCCGACTCACTCTGAAGTGATGCCAAGTGTAAAAGAATGGAGTCGATGGACCGATGGACCGATGGACCTCTCGGTCAGATCCTTCCACCTGGTGCTTCCACTTGGTAAGCTTCCACCGCTTCTTGCCGCCTTGTGCCTGTGCCTGGCCTGGCAATCGGAAGCTGATTTGTAAGCGTCAACGAGCCGCGCTGTCAAGTCAACTTCTCTCAGCCTCGTCTCCAACTTCAACCTCAACACAATCCAACAACTAAGCGGCTGTATCTCGACGACTCATCCTCATTGAATTGAAAAGCAATTCTTGACTCCCATATCTGAAAACAATCCGCCATGGAATCAGAAGAAGCCCAACCATTAGCAATCTTCAAAAAGCGCACAGCCAAAGGCAAATCCAACTTTCGAAAGCGCGCCGCCACTCCACCACCAGCATCCGACAGCGATTCCTACTCCTCCTCCGAAGACGAATCTGGGCGCAAGATTAAAAGACGAAAGAAGAACACCGGCGTCATCACCGCCTCATCTCGGTCAAATCCTGTCTCACACACTGACCTCACGGCCTCAAATTATACCGCGGACCGAAGCACGACCATCAAGAGCTCCAACGACGCGACCAAATCAAGCAATTGGTACGACGAAAATGCGACCGATGCTTTGTCCTCCAAGAATCTGTTAGGGACGACGAGGACCGCTGCGCCTTCAACTGCGCCAGATGGAACGTATAAGGGTCTTGCCAATGCGACGACGTTTATTCAGAAGAATCCTGATGCGCCGAATCGTTCAATTGGTCCTGTGAAGGCGCCGACGAATCTTCGTACCATCACGGTTACTGATTTTGCACCGGATGTGTGTAAGGATTATAAACAAACGGGATTCTGCGGTTTTGGAGATAATTGTAAATTCTTGCATGCGAGAGAAGATTATAAACAGGGCTGGCAATTGGATAAAGAATGGGAGAACGTTACGAAGGGGAAGAAAGTCCAAGGGACCAAGATGGCAAGTGCGAATCGAGAGGCTGAGGAAGACTCAGATGATGACGATGCGGCACTCGAGGGCATCCCATTTGCATGTATCATCTGTCGCGAGAAATACAAGGATCCGATTCTGACGAAATGCGGACATTACTTCTGCGAAGGGTGTGCTTTGAAGAGATATAGGAAAGATCCAAGTTGCGCGGCTTGCGGTTCTGGAACCGGTGGTGTTTTCAACGTAGCAAAGGGGCTGAAGAAGTTATTAGAAAGGAAGAGAGCCAGTGCCGCGAAAAGGCGCCAAAAAGCTATCGAAGCTGGCGAGGAAGTTAGCGAGGAGGAAGATGAGGACGAAGAATGATATACGTATATGTCAAAATAGCAAATTTAAAATAAGTCACTGATAACGTTTTCTGTTTCTATACCATCGTGAGGATTTGAAATTCCCACCAGGTTGTAAATGACTGATATATCCCTACTCACTACCAAAGATCTCTTTGGCACACTTCCAGACAATAAAAGCCAAATCAAAACAAAAGCATTTCTCTGCCACCCCCTCAAAAACCACCTACCTATCCACGCACCTACCCACCTATCCACCCACCCACCATCCCTCCCTTCTCAAGTAAACCCCAAAATACCTAGTTCATACCCTCCCAGCCAACGCCTTACCCTCTAACCCCTCCACAGAGTCTCAAAATGATTGTGAAAGGAGTTTTGGAGGGAGGTTTGACTGATAGGTAGGTACTTTTTAGATTCTCTTGACGGCTTTTGAGTAGCTGGAAGGTTTATGAGATTATGAGTAAATGATTTATGAGAGAGGAAGGGGAGAGGGAAGAAAATTATAGTGGATTAGTGTAATCTTACGCTTATATAGATGTAGTGAGGTGGGATGAAGTGAAGAGAAGTGAAGGATGGAAATACTAGCTTGTTTAATGGGTGTTTGGAAAGTTTGTGGGTTGTAAGGGATTGTAAGGGATTGCAGATACGAGAATAAGGAGGGTTCTGTTTATCTGTTTGCTTGTGTTTTTGGGGGCGAGGGAGGAGGGAGGAGGGAAGCTAGGGATTAGTTAGGTGTGTATGGGGTAATTTGGGTGGAAGGGGGAGGGGATATAGTGGGATAGGGAGAAGGGAGTAGGTCTATATATAGATGGAAATATAGAGTATTATACAGTACACGAATTCAGGGAGCGGGGAGTAGGTTTGTTCTATTTTATTTTATTATATAATCTTTGAATTAGTTGGTTATTTAGAGTAGTATTATCATTTTGGTATATGTAGTAGTTATAGGATATAGTAAGAGATTTAACTAGAAGGTGAAAAGGGGAGACGGGGCGTTTAGGTAAGAGGTA
Source organism: Hymenoscyphus occultus (assembly GCA_900536445.1). NCBI lineage: Eukaryota > Fungi > Ascomycota > Leotiomycetes > Helotiales > Helotiaceae > Hymenoscyphus > Hymenoscyphus occultus. Next base: position 23,560 of record UNPT01000522.1, read on the forward strand.
GTAGTAAGGTAGGGAAAAGGAAAGTAAAGTAAGAAGGCTTAGCGGTTAAGCGAGAGGTTTGTTTACGCGCTTAATATTTAGAAGTTCTTGTTAAGATAGGGAGGGGGTATAAGAAGAATAGTTAGGTTCTAGGTATTTTATTAGTTCTACCTACGAAATAGTAAGATACTATAATAAGACGTTGGTAACTACTAAATTAAATATAAGGTTTACTAAAAATATATAGTCTTTTAGCGAAAAGAATTCTCTTACCTAATCCCTAAATCCACTCTCTATTAGTAAGTATATAAAAGAAAACTACTCTCATAAGCGTATAATAATAATTGGTAGATTTATTATTATTATTATAAATAATTAATTAAATAGATTAAACGATATATATAAGCTGTGAACGTGTGGAGTGAACCACTGCTTGCTGTAACGAATACTGAGTCAACCCGAACACTGCTATAAAGAGCGAACAACTAAGTAAGGAGGGAAGAGAGTTCCAGAGGAACAAGAGCTTATATACAGGATTCCTCGTAGCACGCACGTGACGCACGTGACGTGCTACACGTGATCTGACCCTAGCTCCTCCAACTCCGTGACATAAGCTTACTTAGTTACCCTCAATACGTAAAACATATCCTATAAATTTTACACTAATCTATATAGTAATTAGATAAAAGTATATCTAAGAATCAGTATAAAAGTAAGTAACCTAATATTAAATTAAGTAATATCTTTTTATATAAATTATAGCTGAATTTTTAGTATAGAATATATAAGCTACGAAGTACGAGAGTTTTGTAAGGCCCTTATAAAGGTAAGGATAGCGTTAGAGTTAGTAGTAGTAATAAGGTAGTAATATAAAATACGAATAAGATAAGGCTTAGTAGTTAAGCGAGAGGGTTTATGTGACGGTTCTGACCATCACGTGCCACTTGTATCACGTGGCGCCGCTTAGCGACCCACACCATGTATGTAGACTCGAGCTCCCTCGAGCTCTCCTCTTCTCCTCAGCTTAGAATCTTCGAATAAGACAGTTCTACGATTCCATAACCTACACCTTGGACGCCCACGGGCAACATATCGTACGTGTTGTTACAGTTTATTTATTTTTTAGATTTTAGATTAATAGATCGGCGCCGTAGAACTTCTTACTAGAGTCTATTAAAAAGATTTAATATATAATAAAACGAGATTTAAACCATTACTTAGGGAGTTTATACCTAAAAAGATACTTTATACATTCCCCTATTTACTTTAGTAAATTAGCTAATTCTGTGACGGTTATGGTCACGAGGGCTGGATGTCACATGTTCGCTTAGCAAGGAGCTAGCGCGCACGACCTGTATTTAGTTCCCAGCTCTCTCGAGCTCTCCTTCTCTCCTGGTCTTTTGTCCTAAGAATAGAGTGTTGTTTGTTCCGACTGTCCAGAAGCACGTCTGTCACAAATTCTCGCTTTCTGACTCTTATTTGAACTATCTAGCTACTACTTCCACACGATTCCCTACATCCCCCTTTCTTCCTTGATAAAAAGACAACAAAAAGTTAATCTAGAGAACTATTCTTGGAGATGAAGAACTTAGTCGGGTTATCACTTTTAGGATCTCGCGTAGGTTTCAACCTTTTGCGAGTATTGTTATTTGCTTCTTACGAATCCAATCTAGATTGCCTCTCACTAATCACTTGTAGAATACTCCCCCAATCCAAACACGCGTGCTCCACCCCAAACCTAAACTGGAATCTATACTCGAACCACAGGGTTCTACACTAGCCACAATCTGTGTTACATGGGAGAGCGAGCCTACGTTTCCGCTGAAGGGGTTGATTTGAAGGCTACTAGGCTGCTATGAATGTCGGTATTATTAGCGGTTTTTGAGATATTCCACAAATAGATTCTGTTCAAGTCTTGACTTTAATTCTCCATGGTTAAGATATTGCTATGCGAGCCCCATACCACCCTCAAACACGACACAACCTTCAAGTGACAGGGCACAACAACGAAAACTAGAACGACAGCCTGTCATGAATATCTCCATCTTTAATCTTAGTACCAATCCATTGTCCCTGTCGGCATAAGAAGCCCTCCGGTAGCGAGGGTGGAAACAACTGGGAGAGTGGTAAAGTCATTCTTGAATCTCAGATACCTTTTCAAACTTATAAAAAGCCAAATCGGGAGTAAACTCTTGTCATCTTAAATCTTCATCCAATTGATAGTGTATGAGCAGTGTACCGAGACCATGGATCGCAGCCCATTTCAACATTACACAGATGTGAAAGCTACGTTTGCCCCGTTCCTGCTGACGCTAACGACTCGAAAATCGTCGACATATTCCATCGTCTCATCGCGATTTTCACACGTCGCAAACGTTTGACAGATTCTTGCAACAGTATAAGCAACTTGAGCCAAACCAATTTCCTTCCCTGGACACATTCGTGGCCCATCACCAAACGGAAGAGTTGTCCATGGAGATTCTCTTTTCTCCTCCCATCGCTCAGGCCTGAACTCGTCAGCATCGTGTCCCCAAATGTCCGTTCTGCGCTGCAAAGTGTATAGACTAGGAACAATCAAGTCGCCTTCTCGGACGAATACAGGTTTCTTGCCCGAGATGCCACCTCCTCTAGGAAGAATCGTGTCGCGCAAGGCTACTCTCTCATTCGTTCCGAGATTTGGGCTGAGACGAAAGGCTTCGTTGATGACGTTTTCCAGATATTTCAGGCCTCTTGCGTCCTTTGGGGAGACTTTTCTCGAACCACATTTCTGAACTTCTGCTTTTAGTAGAGCCCACACCCTTGGATGGCGAGCGAGGTAGAAAAATATATTCGTCAAAGGAACAGCAATCCCTTCGTGCGCTGCTAAGAACCAGTTCAAAATGTGACAGCGGATTTCAACCACATCTTCGGTCTGGTTCAAAAGACTGTCAATAAGCGAGAAGCTGCGTGTTTGGCTGTCTGCAGGCTTGCTTTTGGTTTTCAATATTTGCTTGTCGACAAACTGGTGAACGAAGCGACATGATGACCAGAATTTTGGATCCGTGGTAAAAATATCGTAAGGCGGAAGAAGAATTCGATTAGGAACGAGCTTTTGTGCGTAATGGAAGGCTTTCAGAAACTCTTTATTCGAGTCGGGTGACTCGGTGTCCAAAGATCCCCCAAAGAGGAACTCCATGGTAGTGTTGAGAGCCAGATCTTGAAACAAGATTTGCAAATCCAATTCTGTTCCATCCTGAGGGATGCTACAAAGGAGCCTATCCACGTGATCCTCAATATTGGCAATCTGCGCCGCTTGGATAGGAGCAAATCTTTGACAGACGGCAGCACGAACACCTTTCCATTGCAAACCATCGCTCGAGATTATTCCGCTACCGACAATCGGCCGGAGAGGAAAAGCACGAACTGAACTGACGCCGAAAGAATCAAAGTTTGTGGTGTTAATAGCTTGAATATTGTCGGGGGAGTTGGTGTAGATGAGACGTTTGTGGAACATTCTTGCTTGAAACGTGCTCCCGTAGATATTGAAAAGCTTTGTGAAATAACTATTGCGGCTTTTGTTCTCCCATCCCTGCAATACTTGGTCATTGAAGATGTCAAAACCAAATATGGGATCTTTCTGAAACATTGATTTTGGTGGCTCGCACCCGTTTTGAAGCATGATACGACGGCGTTTTGCATGACTTCTTGACCACTTCACGAGCCGAAAGATCAAAAACAATAGAGACACTGCTAAGGCATAGTATTTGAGAGTCGACATAATCAGAGTATGAAGCTTTTCGTGACTACCGATTTGATCCACTGCTTTTTTGGTACTGGAAGAGAAGCTGGGTAGGCAGGTAGAAATATGCAGATACAGTACATATATAGTATTGATTTATAAGCACAACCCAACAACCAACCAACCAACCCTGACAAACCCCAACCCCACAGAAAAAAACAAACTTCATTTTACACCCCCCGCAATCTTCCTCAGCTGGGATTGCTCGAATGATGTTATCATAGAAAATAAACCTCGGCTTTTTTCGTGATCCCCTCGTCTCGGAATCCACACGTCTCGATTTCTAAATTTGTTATATCCACTTTGTTATATGTAAATCGCTCGTACAGCTTGGATTACCCTCCCGATGTAACCAATTCCGCATTCTGATCTGAAATACTGTGGTCAATCGTCCATAAAGACAATGGGTGGGGAAGACAGTATGTGGCACTTATGGTCGTTAGTATGCTCCGAGTGGCTAGAAGTCTGCGGCGAAGGCCTTAATACAGGGAAAAGAAATGCAACCGCCCTCTTCTCATGCGCAAAAGATCGTGATCGGTGTTTTCTGCCTACAGTAGTAGTAGGGACTCTTAGAAAACTGGTCTGAAAGTGGCCCAGAAAGTGATCTCCTAATTTCTGCTGCTCTTGTCGCGCAGCCCGCTGACCCCAGTGCTGTATGCGAGTCACAACGTAGGGTAGTATTTGCAGTGCCTTGGCTTGTATACAATTTTCTGCAGTTGACGTATACTGCGAGATCCTGGCAAGTATGCTGATGCTTTTTAACATAATTAAACCACCAATGAAGAACTGGTTGGAAAGCTTACCAAGAACTGCGCCTCTGGATTCAAATCCATAAAGAAATGTTAGCGTGCATTGATCCTGGGGGCAATCAGCAGTATCAGACATGTAAACCGCCAAAGTTGTTACAATCTGTTTGCGGAACTCTTTTTGTATCGGTGGAAGAACGTGAGAAAACAAACCAGCTAGCCTTTTTAAGTACTAACCGCTCCAAGGATGTCTACTATTTAGTTGGATGACAACCTGCAAGCCATCGTATAATCCAAGGATTATCGGTTTAAAATTATCTATACAGCAAGTGCTCTGACATCAGGGAATGTAACCACAAAGACAAAAAGGGAAGGTAATGTTAATATAACATGTAAACCCATGAATAAGAATTATGCGCTGTCTTTTAGTTCTGATTGACCACAAGCACAGGGATGAGATTGTTGCGTACAAGGACTATTCCAGAAAAAGGTTGAGTATAACAACTAGTGCTTGGGTAATCAAGTAATACAATTTATTTTCAACTGTCAAAACGTCAAGCTGTGACGAAATATATACCTTTCTAGTTTCTAATTACCTCTTTCTTATACAGAGAGACTCCTCCTTTGTGTTACAGCTACCCCATAATAAATTCACTGAGCCGGATGATTCTCATACGACTCCTTTTGAACTGATTTCGTTCCTTCAATTGAGAGCGGAACCAGAAAAGGCTTATTTGAGCTTTTCAGGCCAGGTCATGCTTGTGGCTTATAGTGGTTTTCGTCAAGGTTTCCCCGGGCTTGGGTCTTACCAGACTGATCTCGTCCAACTCAACAGTCGTGACTGCTTCGACTTTTTGACGTGCCCATCCTTCCCCGGCTTCCGCATCACTTACCTCGTGCCAGTGGTTTGAGTCCCCAGTGGAATTCTTGCTTGCCTTTCTGCCGCCGTTGCTGTTGGTAAGGCTTCGAAGACTCAAAGCAGGGCGTATGCTGGCGATCATGGATTGGGGTGTACGCCCGTCTCTCACGAGGGGACCGACTATAATCGACGTGAATTAGCGGGTGCCTGTGTTGCAAGGATTGATGTTCCGCGGGGTCAAAAATGCAAGTAGGACAGCAACACGGGCAGAGGTTACAGGTTTTACAACTTGAACGACCTCCCTTCTGAAAGAGAACCTCTGTTACTTATGGGTTGGTAGACACGCAGCGATGACTGAGCAACATGGCTCGATACGAGACCAAATGAGAACGTTGGAGACGGTAGCTTCGTAAACGTTAGCAAACATCACAACCTTTTAAAGGGTCAAATGAAGTCGGGCATAGAGGCTGAGCACACTTACCCCAAAAGCCAACGACTCTTGAGCCGCATTCTCTTTCTCAACCTTGTGGAAATAGTAGAGCCGAACAGACTCTGCAATACAACAGCTATGGCTAATTGGCTACATTATAAATCTATTGGGAGCAAACTTTTATAAGGAACCAAGCCAGAAGATTCCGATGAGACCAATCTTTTGGTTCTTACTCATTTTGAGAGCACGGACAGGTGGAATTGGGAGGCAGAGGATAAGAACGTCGAAAAACAAGTCGAGTGCCGCATGCACGAGAAGAAAAGCGGAAAAGTCGATATTGTTTTTAGGAACGTTGAGCAAGTCCCAGTGGCCGCTGATGGGTGTTTGGCTAAACAAGAGGGCCTTTTCTAGTTAGAACGCTCGCACCCTTATTGTTGAGTGGTAACTACTGACGAAGAGAGATGCAATCCACCACGCAACGACTGCTATCATGACTGCATCTGTTATTCGAACAAAGCTTTTGGAGATGAAAATTCGCTTATAAAAGAGGAGCACAGCGACTTTGACCACCGCAAGTGCAGTAAAGCAAATGAAGGAATCGGCATAGATGTGCTGCCATTTAGTTAGCTTTTGTCATTTAAGAGTAGATACAGCCATACCTTGAGGAGAACACCGGCTTTTTCAAACCCTAAGGATGGAGCGCTGTGCCCTATCACTCCAGCTGCCACAGCAGCTATGGAATTGATACTAAGACCAAAGCAAAGAATCTATCAACACTAGTCAGTCAAGCGTTCAACCTATTGAGAAACGTATCCTACAAGAGCAACTACGACAACCCAATCGTCTGCTTTTGGTGAAGATCTCACTTTGCGAGCGACGAAACGTAACGCGACGAATATTGAAGCAAGAATTGGGAACTACTGCGCTACAGGTATATTTATACTTCTTTGGACATTTGGTGTAGCATATATCAGCTTCTGTCTCGGCAAAGAATCAGTAGTATTGAAACCTGCTATGGATGTCAGCCGTAGGTTCTTGCCTCAATCTGCAATTCGCATGTCCACTTACACATACTTAGTCGAAATTCGCCCCAAAGCATTTGTTTACAACAGAAAATTTGGGGAAGTCCCTTCCCACGATACCGATAAAGCGTGGAGGGATCTTTTTCCTCAGAATGGTCCTTTTTTCAGTCATCCGGTCATCGCCCCAACGATGGCTGTACATTCACCTTGGCACCAACTGCACTGCTTGGTAAAAGATTTTACCCTCATTGCCCATCTACAGAATGTGCTAAATATCTCTAGAATGGGATTCATCATGGCTACTGGGCCATGCACCGTCAGGCAAATGAAGGCATAAAGCTTGCTGCCAACGAAACTTTGGGCATGGGATCAGAGCCGCATGTTAGACATTTTTTGGATCTGATACGTCAAACATTGTTGTGCCATGCTGATACGACAGTCGAGGTTGTGGATAAGGTTACCAAAGGGGTGTCAGGATTTGGGGTTGAGCATCAATGCCGAGACTGGGAACAATTGAAACAATGGACAAAGGATTGGCCATTCGAACCAATCCAATCATAATTATCATTACAATTGAAGGGATTTACAGTTATAAAGAGAAGTATTTTAGAAGTACTGAATGTGTTTGCACTATCACAGGAAGATGACATTTCATTGAAGAGTTCAGAGATTCCGTAATACTCTAAAAGTCCACACTCAAAAATCTCCATCTAACCCTACTCACTTCAAGTTTCCACCAAGTAATCTTGGCTAAAACATTTTCAGCAAAGGGTTCTTCATCTCCTTCAACTCCTTATTGAGCACCATCCTATCCGGAGTAGACTCCATCAGTTCAGCCCAATTGACGCAAGAATGCATTGTTTTTGTCACATTAACAACAGGCTGTGGAGCATCAGGTCCCCAGTAGAAGGTTACCAAGGAAGCTACATCTGGTTGGCACATGAGACTTGACCTAATTCGATCCAAGCAGTGATCTGTTTTCGCCTTGATCAGCATCGCAACCCACAGTTAAAATAAATTTCATTACCTGTATGGCTTTTATTTATTTATTTATTTATTTCTATCTAACGTCCGGCGGACACTAACACCTAAAGGCTAGCTCCTAGGTCATTCCTAGACAGGACAAAGGACGCTAGGGAGGAAAATCCCCCCTAGGCTACAGGGGTCGCAAATAGGAGAGCCTATCTGCTAGTGACAGTTTAAAGAGAGACCCTACTTCCGGGGAAAATCCTATATATAGTTACAAGGGAGATCAGTAGTAGAC
>UNPT01000086.1:0-147878 GCA_900536445.1 Hymenoscyphus occultus
ATGTGTAGCTGTTTAAGTGCTTAATTATACAGTTATGGATGTAGCCAGAATATATACGTCTATCTAACAAAGAGTCTTTGATCAAGTGAGAACATGCAGTACAGGTATAGATTACGTAATTTCAACAAATTCAACCCAAGACGCTCCAAAAGACGATTCGAAAGATATCTCTCGATTCCCATGTTTTGGTTTAAGCTATTATGGTCTTAGCAGCACCGGCAGAGGATGCGATGATTTAAGAGAGGCGGGCACGCTATCAAAAGTTGTTATGCCAAAAGTCTGGTACGACTTAATTAATTGTTAATTTGTCTTATCGTACATAGATTGATAAGGAGTGAAAATATTGATGGTTGTAAATTATTTGTATGATTGGTTTTGTTGTGTGAGGTCTTTGGGATGGTATGTTTAGAACTTAGGTGTGGATAGAGGAATGCCTCCCGCCTCTCTTATATACCTACATCGTAGATCCGGTAAAGAACGACTTACAAGAAAAACTCGTACAGTACATCTGACGGAATTCTCCAAAATCAAAGCTCGGATGAATAAGTTGTATGGCAAACACTAGCTGCCAACTCTCACGTGGTTCGCTTACAGTTATTAATTTTGATCAAATCACTAAGGAGGGCCGGCCACCGTTGGGTACGATGTAAGCAAGTTCTATATAGGCTTGGAGATAGCTAACCTAGAGTAGACATCGTTGTTCATGTAGCGACAGCTTGCCGCGCCGGTATCACGAATTGAGTTTGAGCGATGACGATCTAGAGTACCCCCACGAGGAAATATCCCTTACTCCGTAATACCTTAGAAACCGGTAGGCAGAACGTCCTAATTAGGTTTGGCAAGTACGAGTAGTTTGCTTCGATTTCATTGGCGAGGATTAGCGAGAATACTGAGTCCATGCCTGATTAGGACATAACTGGACGTTCTGTCTACCAGTTTCTGAGGTGTTATGGAGTATGGGATGTGCGCTTCTTGCTAGAGCGTATACAAGGGGCTTCGTGCTTTTTGTAGGAGTGATCATTGTTCTTTGAGTAGATTGGTTGGTGGAGTAGTGTTCTTACTAGGTATGTGCAGGGAGGTATTTATAGGCTTGGGAAGGGAAGTGAAGGGAAGGACCAGGTTTGATATCGTACTGTGGGACACTGTGTCCTTGACCGGGTGTTGTGAGGAAGAGGAAGAAGTCGTTTACATGATATTATTATATAGAGTATGCCTGCTTGTGAATCAGACTGTGGATAGAGGATGGACGTTTTGACGGATTGAAACTTTGGGTGATGTGTGGGTTTATGTTGAGGTGGCGTGGTGTGTTGTTGGGGAATACTTGGGTAGAAGTTAAAAGGACGATTTATGAGTTATGGCTCGGGATTATTTTTGGATGGAATGGTTGGAAGGATGCGATGGAATGAGATGGGATGGGAATGAGACTGAGAAGCAAGATGTAATCTTACTTGTTTTCTTTGAATGAATGAATGAATGACTTACTGATTGAATGGATGCATAGGAAGGTTCCCTAGATATATTTAAATACTTTTTAAGGTCTTTGTTTTAGTAAAACGCTACACACATGTGGGAGGGTTTTCAGTTATCTTATCATCATGAATCGTGAATTTAGTATATCATGTAAGATGGGAAAAGGGCAAGGACAAGGGCAAAGTTGTGCTTTCCTTTCTCGGCGAGGGTAACACTGTGTTTGTAGAGTAGTTTATTACTCTAGACATACCCTTCAACTACCTATCTTTAACTACCTATTACACAACTATAATAGAGCCCCCGTCTCCAAGAACAATAATATAACAATCAACTTAATCCCGATGACCTAAATTACAATTAATTCCTTGGGGGAATAAAGATATACAAATTATTTTCCAATGAACTAAACTGAGTTATCCACAATCGCTCGTAGAATATGATGGTTTCGTTAAGCGAGGTCTTTAGAGTACTGTAGGAGGAAGGAAGGAGGTAGGTAGGACTGGAATCTTTTCTTGTTATTTATATTATGTAGTATTTACATGAGATAGATGTCTTGCCTGGCTTTGTTCCTGCGATTGGGGGCTGTTCTGTCTTGTCTTGTTTTGGAAGCTCGCTCGCTCAATAGGGGGTGAGTAAGCGAGATGCGGTATTGGGACGTGATTTGGGATGTGGGACTTATTGTGGGTACAGATTTTGGACTACGAGGCTAAGAAGGATAATTACATGTTATTTTCTAGATGACTAAGATGGATATAGCTATTTTGATATATTTTAGAATCATGACGACGGAGTTATCTCAACAGAGTGGTGCTTTTTGCCAGCGAGAAACTCGGACTTCCCCCGCATTTCAGCCGCTTAGAAAGAATGCGGAGAAGGAATTGATTGATGCACCACGTTTTCTCAAGCCCCACGCTCGTTTTACCATTCAATGGTGCGATTTTGCAAGTTCTCGGAAGCAACATCGGCTATGTAAGCCGCAGCCCGGAGGTTCGAAAGATTGGTGATATCATCAATCGTCACCTGGCCCTGAGATTGTTTGTACAAGATATCATGATCGTAGAACGCATAATTGTACTGAGAGGGTGACATGACCTGAATCTCGATTCTGACATCCTGTGAACCATGCTGTTTCATGGCCACGTAGAAATGAAAGCCCACGTAGCCGCCAGTGCTCCCTTGTTCGGGATGTGATTTCTCTCCCAGAAAGTTGAAATAGCTTTGGATCAAAGCTTTGACGGTTGGGAGGTCGCTTGTTAATCGAGGGAGAACTATTCGGCAGCCGATTAGGTCTTTGATTGCGGCGCAGTTTGCTTGGTCGTTGGAGTACTTGTGCTTGCGACCTCGAAGCTTCGTTTCCAAAGAGTGTGGGTCTTTGGCTCGGGATTGCCAAAGGTATTCAACGTTGTTCTCGTTGAGCTTTTGCTTAACACGGAATCCTATTTCTTGTTCTAATTTGAGGTATTGCATGCGATTCTCTTCAAACCCTCGAACGAATGTTGATATGCCATCCTGGACGTAAGTACCACCAGCACGATCAGTGACGCAACTCGGAACTGTCTGAGGAGAGCTGTACTCCAAACTTGTAAGGTGGTCTGATTGGTGAGTTGACGCGTATGGTGAAGGGGAATTTTGGCCATATTTTGAGGTGTACGCAGACTCTGTGTTGTGCTGGGAGGTTGTGTTGTGATAGGGAACGTTGATGGACTGCGAGACCGTATGAAATATAGTATTATTGTCGAAAGGCGAATTATAGATATAATTAATATCAAAACTGGAGCCTGCATCGCATGTGCCATATGTGAAATAAGTCGGAGTAATATCCTCAGAACATGTTTGTTCTTCTACAAAATGATCTTTGTAAAGAGCACTTGAGGACTCGGAGCTCGAAGGGGATCTTTTGCTATGTGTCTTGTCTGGATGCCCTCGAGAGTGTCCCATACTGAAAAGAAACGAATCGTTTTGTTTGGGGTAGCAATCTTGCGCAGTTTGGGGCATATTTATATGAATACATCAATGCAAGGCGGATAGCGCATACTTTTGATTTGCTGGTAGTCAAAGCCACACACCTGCATGTCTGCCCAACATAGGATCTTACGGCACAGGCTCAATCCAACTTGATTCATCGTGCTCAAGTAGTCGCGGAGTGTCGGCGACCATGGTTCTTAGTGAGAAGAATTCTGGTGTTTGCGAAGTGAGTACTGGTGAAGTTGTGGATGGGTGTGTAGCAGTAGCGGGGTTAAGTTGGAAGGGGTATGTGTGGGCCCACTTTTAAATTGGTCACATAGCTTGCACCTGCAGCTTGAACTCAAACCATACAGTAGCTTGCAAACCCGCGAAGGAAGTCAACTTGGACTTCTACAACCATCAAGATGAGCGGAGGATGGAATACCAGTATGTGCCATATCGACCGCAGTCAATGACGGCTTACTGACCTCTTGTAGTCGAATCCGATGCGGTTCGTAGCCGCAAACCTGCCTGCCCATCCCAGAGTCGCCGCTGACATCTCTTAGGGTGTTTTTACCTTCCTACTCGATAATCTTGGAGTAAAGGATGTGCAATTCGAAGAGCTCATCGCTCTAGACGCCGATTATCTTCGCCAACTTAATCCCGTCTACGGCGTCATATTCCTCTTCAAATACCCTACCGGCGAGAAGGCAAACAGCGATGGCACTCCCAAAGACGGTCAATACGACTACGATGCCTCCGAGAACATGTTCTTCGCCGCGCAGACGATTCAGAATGCTTGCGGTACTCAAGCTCTTCTCTCCGTCTTATTGAACAAGGATGGCGTTATTGATGTTGGGACTCCTCTGAAGGACTTTAAGGAATTCACAACCGAGTTTCCACCAGACATGCGAGGAGAGGCGCTCAGCAATTCAGATTTAATCAGAGATGTTCACAACAGCTTTGCGAAAAGTAGTCCATTTGTTGACGAGACGCAAAGAATGGCTACGGAGGACGACGATGTATATCACTTCATTGCGTATACGTCTATCAACGACACACTTTATGAACTAGATGGCCTTCAACCAGCGCCTATTTCCCATGGATCTAGCTCGATCGAAGAATTCCCTGAAAAGGTCATACCAGTTTTGCAGCGACGCATCGAGAGATACCCCGCCAACGAGATCCGATTCAACCTCCTCGCTATGATTAGAGATTTACGGGTTCGAGCAAGAGAATTTGGAGACCAAGAAGCGCTATATAGGGAGGAGCAGAAGAGAAGCGAATGGCAGTTTGAAAATTCTTTACGAAGACACAATTTCGTCGGATTCGCCGGGGAGATTCTGAAAGGGGTCATTAAGGAAAAGTTGAAGGAGGGACCGGAAGCGTACACAGCTTGGATCAAGGAGAGCGAGCAGAAAACGAAATCGAGATCTGAAGAGAAAAAGAAGATTGGGGGCGAGGATGAGGAGATGTCGGGTTGAGTACTGGGCCTTGCAAAGGAAAGGACATGATTAATGATGGAGCTATGGGGGCTGACGAGTCTCGCTATGGAAGGATTGATGAGGTCCTTGCAATGACATAATGCTGTTTTCTGGACAACAAATCAACCAGTAGTGACGCAGCGTTCCTGGCCAAATGCTAAAACACGAGCTTACGACTTATGCCTTGACGCCTAGGTGCAGGTCAAGATCACCTGTAGACACTGGAGGCCTGATGATGACGAACGGAAAGGAAACAATAGATGTGGTTTTCAGGTATCTTGAAATTGCTATGGCGTGGTTGTTATGATGTTTGCAAGCATATGTTCCGTATATCTCTTTTCCAAGCATGATCGGATCTTGGCCAGGAGCAACGCCTCGGTAGACTGCAGATGACTGGGGACATGAGCTCCCATGGCCATACGCTGCTGCCAGCCGATAAGTAGGTAGCAACCAGCAGACTCGACATCGGCTGTGCACCTTTTGTATATTCGACAGATGTACTAAACAAGTAAGTATACAAGTAAATACTCTCTCCTGACCACACAGGATGCAGTCACACTACATTGTCTGATGGCGGTGCCAATTCAAGGCGGTCGCATAAAACATCGTGACACAGATTTGGCGGGAGGACTCAGGGCTGCTGAAACAGCTCTCTTAGTCGTACACCTGCGCCCGTTTCTGTAGTACTCCGTATTAGTGCTCCGTATCCATCCAATCTATGTCTGCTAGAAACCAGTATCTAGAAATTAGAAACTACACACTAGACGAGAAAAAAAGTATTCACTTCTTCTGCTGCATTCGTCATAACTTAGCAACATTGTCATTCCACTTCCTCCGTCCTTACTAGGCAGGTCAACTCACCTCCTCCATTCCAACGCCACTTGCCGACCACAACGCCGATACCAGCCCAGAGTCCCAGAGCCCCCTCTAGCGAGGTCCGTACTCTTACTGTACGTACACCACGTACACCCTGCAACCGCCATACCAGATTGTCCAACCCGCCAACCCTCCAACGACTCGTCTCCTCAACAACACCGCTCCAACCTCCGACGTCAACACCACCCAAACCCGCACAACATCACTCGAGAGCCGCCCTTCATCCGGTCCCTTTCTCGCTGGCCGAGTACGAGCGGAGCTGCAAGCACCGGAAGTGTTGACGGAGGTCAGGATCGCCCCAGCGGCGCGAGAGTTTATAGGTTAGGTAAGGTAGGAAAGCCAAATATGCAGCAGGCGATGGAGGAGCTGGCCCCGCCGACAACACTCCTCACCACCACCCAATCTCAGATACCAGCAACGGCCATCGCAGCCGGAGCACACGCAGCTCAGACGCTATGGTCAACGTATAGACAGCCGTATCAGGTTTCGATGCAACAGGACGGCAACCGCTCGACAATGAACGGCGTGGTCATTGGTCTGCTCAGCTCGTTTGGAAGCGCCGCCTTCATTGGCCTTATCTTTCTGATCATCTACTTCTTTAGATACACAACCGGAGGACGTATTCTACTCGACCGGATTGGCCGGCCTGGCGAATATGACGATGAACAGGCATACGCAAGGGAAGAGGCCGAGGCTCTGGAGGAAATGGATGACCTCCAGAGGACGGAGTACCTGAGAGCAAAAGGTTGGACTTTTTACTACTTCACAGTTGTGTCTGAGAGCACATTTACTAACCTATCTTCCTTCTTTAGCCTTTATCCAAGCCAACCCACCCGATTCTCTACCAACCGACATTTCATTATCGCAATACTTAGCAATTCAGGAAAAAGGCGTTTCAGCGTGGGAGTTTGAGCCAGAGTTGGAGATAGCAAATTGTTTCGTGGAAGGAAGAACCGAAATCGAGTTTTATGATAGCGAGTGCTCGGTGCTGTCGAATCTCCCACTTCCAAAGCAGAACGAGGTTTATTACTGGGAGGCGAAGATCTATGATAAGCCCGAGACGACTCTGATCAGTATTGGTGTGGCTACAAAGCCATATCCTCTCTTTAGGTTACCTGGTAAGATTGAAGTTCTGCTGGATTCAAGACTGACGGTGAACTAACTGTACCACGTAGGTTGGCACAAATATTCCGTGGCGTATACTTCTACTGGACATCGAAGATACAACCAACCATTCAGTGGCCCCATTTATGGCCCACAATATGTTCAGGGAGATGTTATCGGAGTTGGATATCGCCCTCGAACTGGCACAGTATTTTTCACACGAAACGGAAAGAAGTTGGAAGACGTTGCACATGGACTAAAGTCTCAGAATCTGTTTCCGGCGGTCGGCGCGAATGGCGCTTGTAATGTCCATGTTAACTTTGGACAGTCAGGATTTGTATTCATTGAGGCAAACGTTAAGAAATGGGGTTTAGCTCCAATGACTGGAAGTCTTGCTCCCCCTCCGCCATACGGGAGCGAACAAGGTAGTATTTTGCTCGAGGCTGGAAGAGATGGCGCTCAAGGTAGTCATCAAAGCCACTTCCCAGATCCAAGGCATGGGCGATCACGAAGCGGGAATTTTAGGCACCATCCGCCCACAAGTCCAGGTCCTATACGCTCGCCTACAGATATTTCTCTTGCTCAGCTTACACATATACCCACGAATGAAGAACCTGGAGAATCAAGTGCTACTGCTGGCACCTTACCCTCTGGAAATACCCCACAAGCCTCCCTTAGTGTTCAACACCCCTCAAATCCTCCACCAGAGTATACAAGTCCCCAGCCATCAACTGCTGGTAGCCCCCGCGGGAGCAGCGAAAGCGAGCGAGAACCTCTTTTACCGAGAAAGAGTACCCCTCCGCCAATCCCAAGCTACAACGATACCGTAGCAGAGGATCGTGCCAGGGAGCGAAGCGCTCATCGCCGAGAAAGAGCTGCAAGTCAGACAACTCGGATACAAGATAGGTCAAATTCATGACGATGAGAGTTAGTTGGGTACAGGCCAATATTCTAATTCGAGGTGGAAATTTTCAAGCAAGGGGATAAGGTGTTGGGTTTGGGGACGGCGGTCAATCTTTACTTAGCGAGGGGAAAGTGCTTTTCGTTCGTTCATCATTTTCTTGTGGGGTGAAGCGAATGACAAATCCTGCATGGCGTATCAAGGAGTTTGGTCTGAATAACATCAAGGGAAAGATGACAAAGCGTGTTTTCCTGGGAATCTTTTTTCTACTCTCTTACAGTATCTTTTTTTTTGGACTTGCAACTTTTCTTTTTGTCTAGTTTTTGCTCTCGGCTTTTTTGCGTAATTTTCGTTTGTTCCTGTTGGTTGGGTTTGAGGCGAGTTGAGCTAGCGAGTACGAGTACAAGTACGCTAGAAGATATCCGAGAGATGTGCGAAGTGGGGGTTTCGAAGGAAGGGATGACGGGCGATTCAAAATATCAGAGACAAGAGGAGAGGAGGAGGATTTCTTTCGGAGGGGAAGTTATATAAAGAAAGCGATTCGGATAGGAAGGAGGAACTGAATGGAATGGAACGGGACGTCGTTGGGAAGGGATGAACACGAGGTGATTTTGATTTTTTGAGCAAGCATACACAGGTGGGAGAAAAGGAGGGGAAGGGATAGGCTAGGCAGGGAGGGATATGGTGGACAGGGGAGGGGAGGGGATATGTAGCATAGGTTGAGGTGTCGATACACTGGCAAATACGATATGAGAGTTCTCTTTTGTTAGATGATAAGTCTTCTTGGTGTGTGCTTGTGAGGTTGTGGTTTTGTTTTCTTTGCTGGGTATGATTAAGTGATATAAGTAGGCTCCCTCCCAGTGGACCAGAAAAGTAGCAGATAATTTTATTCTGTAACTATTTGCGTAAGTTTTCTAAGTACTTACATGTTTGAAATATCTCAAATAATTACTTTTATTGTACTACTGCATCGTTTTCGATCAATCATTTTTAATTATTCTAAGGAAATGATGTAATATCATGGTTTTTTTGTTAAGTTTAAGTTACTTGTACTGTGGGATGAGATGAAAGAGGTCTCTGCTATATCTACTTTTCTTATCCACCAGCTAGGGAGGGGAGGTAGGTTTCGTGGGTGGCTTTGCTGCTGTAAGAATCTTTATGGTGGTTAATCGATGATTACTTATTTGAGTTGGCTGAGGAGAGAGATTAGGGAGCAAAGATGATTGTTCGGAATAATGAGTATGAGTATTTGTGTTGGACGGGTCTTTCTGGTATAATGTAAGATTATAAGTGATAATGTCTTGGGGTGTGGAGGTATTAGGAAGTGGGGTTTTGATTGGGAATTTGTGGTTTTTTGTTTAGAGCCGCGGATGAGGCACCTCAGTCACGACCTTTTGGGAATATGGATGTGTGTGTTTTTATGTATAGGTGGTGTTATGTCAAAAGTGGAGGGACAAGAAAGTACTCCTTCCTACCCCCGTTCCGTTCTTCTCTTTCCTCTCGTTGCGGTGATAGGAATTACTACCTAGCTCGAGGTCAAGCAAGGTAGGTAAATAAAGATGTTACCAAGAATGCTAGGGATATTGAGGTCTTGTAAGATTACGTAGCATGACCTGTAATCTTACATCGGTGGAGAAAGCCGGCAGCATGAGGTGTATATCTATGGTTTGAGCTCGAGTTTGATGGCGTTTCGGTCTTGTCTCTGCGAGGAAGGAGTATTCAAGCAGGACGAGGGGAGGGGGAAATGTACTGGTTGGTACTGTGTTGGTATTGGATTATACCGACAAGTCTCTGTGAGCCGTATGCGTAAGTAGATACCCTCGCACGCCCCCCCCCCCCCCCCCCCCCCCCCTCTCCAAAGATAAAGACATACGTATCAGCTGTTCTGATAACGCTTTTGGCTCGCCATCTTAGGGGGATTGTCAAGTTTTTTCATATCTTGGAGAGCTGCTCATATCGAACCAGCACGTTTGTGGATATCGTCGTCTGGTAGAGTGAGGGTCTGTCAGTACGTGCTACGGTCTCACCTGTGGTATTTGACCTCGGTGGATCGGGCTTTTTATTGCGTGCGGATGAGAGGGTGGGTGTGATGGGTGTAGTTGGGTTTGAGAGGCAGTGTTAGGAGAGAGAGTATTTGGGTTTTGGGTTGGGATGGATGGATGGGGGAGGTTGGCCGTGACTTCTTTTTCGTGGTGAGATCTGGGTGTAGCTATAGGTCTGCTTGCTTGCTTTGCCTTCCTTCACAGCGTGAGGGAAGGAGCGATGAGGTGATAAGGGAGAGAGGGGCGGGTATGATATAAGCCTTTATTTTCTCGTTGGTCTTAGACGTGGGAACTCGAGAAGCACTTTCTTCCACTTGACCTCGAGCTAATTTCGCCATGACGACAAGGAAGAAGGGAAGGAACGACCCTCAGATTGTATCCTCTGACCGTCGTGTGAGCTGCTCAGAGAATAGAATTGGGTAAATCTAATGCATCTTTTTCAAATCGTGTAATGTGGGATTTTAGGTTAATTGTGCTAGGAAGGCTTTGGGTATAATATCTCCTCTAGGTGTATTCTTACGTGGAGTGATGAGCAGAGATCTCACAGATTCTTGTTTGGCTGAACCAGAAGAAAATCGTAGGCATTTTCTTCACCTCGCTAAGTGAGAACGATTACCTGGAATGAAGTGAACTTGAAATAACTGTGCGTTCTTTAATCGCTGTTTGTAGTTATTGGGTTTGGATCTCGAACTTGTCTATTTCGCTTATTGGTGGTCGTCCATCCGCATGTGACTTCAAAAATACTTGGTATGGAAGCTGACTTGTCTGAATTGTGAGAAACAGTCTTTGGACATATTTGTAACAATGAAGGATATCTTGAAAGACTCCTAAGATGAGCTTTCGTGCGAACACATGGTGGTCCGAGGGTTGGGTCATTGGGTAACAACTACTCATCTAAGCGACTCGAAAACGAAGGCCCTCAATCCGCTCTCTTGCTCATCCCCATATCAGTATTGGGACTCTAGGCTCCCCACTATCCCTATAGAAATCCCTACAAGAAAACTACCAAGATGATCCCGACATATGCGGTGTATTCTTTTCTTTTGTCTCAGAGGAAATAGTTAGACGTACTATGGATTTCGTCATTCCGGCGGAATGGAAATCCACGCCATCCTAGCTTGATTAGGTGGGCGAATTCAAGTTTTATGTGAGTGGTAGGTGTTGTTTGTTGTCATAGATGTAGTCTGTGGTATTTAGAATCTGGAAACTGGAAAAAGTGGAGGCTTTGGGGCCTTGCGGCATTAAGCGAGAGAGAACTGGAGTGCTAGTGAAGAGAGATGCAAGACACACAAAGACTATATGTTGACCACTGTTTACTTATTACGTTTTGGCTCAGAAGTAGGTTCACTGAGTCTTGGTATCATTTTAATTACCAAATATTTCCAAATACAAGTTAGACGAATCTCTTTTGCACTTAGATGTACGATGAGAAGTTCTAGCAATAATTGAGATCTGTTCCATTGCGACTACCAAAGTAATCAGCTGGAGAAAAAAGGATGCAGTAGATTGGTGGGTTATTTGGCACCAAAGGAGCGGATTGTGTCCTAATCCTACATTTATAAGTTGGAAGATTCGGGTAAAATGTTATTCGCTTATTGTCTAGATCAAACTTTCCCCCCTGGGTTGCGCTAAGAGTAGTCCGTAAGCTGTGAGTGGCTAGAATTTTGGCGCGAAGGCCATCTTCTCATGCGTGTAAGACTCCGACTAGACTTTTCTACCTAGGGACCCGTAGAAAACTGATCTGTGAGTGGCCCGAAAGGTGATCTTGCCAACTTCTGCTACTCTCGGGCGCTATCCACTGTCGTCCCACACTTCCTCAGAGACTATTTATCACGGTATGCGTTCTCTGGCTTTAATATGTAGGTATAATCAAGGCCGAAACGATCAGAAAACAGGTAAATATGGGCCCAGTAAGGTTGCGCGTATGTATATATATGGGATTTATAGTCCGGGAGAACTTGGAAATGTTGGCAAGCACTTTAGCACGGTCGGCAATAGAAAGGATAAGGAGAGGGGCGGTGGGGGTTTTCATAGACAAATCAAATGGGGAAAATTCCCAGAACATTCTTAAGAGTAATAAATTTGTTTTGTGCTCTAGAATCAAGGGAGGAGCTAGATGCTAGATAATAAGAAACAGACGGCTACAAGCCTAGGAGATACGACATCCTCTTCAGCAAAGCTGAAACTAGATTGTATCGTCAATTGGTCGTGTATAGAGACTGTCAGAGGCCGGTGATACTCTCGTTTTCGTAGGTAGTTTTTAATCTCCTCTGAGTAAGTCCAACCACCACGGAGAAGGGTTCTTATTAATCTCATCCCAAATTGCTGCGTCCTTGACCTCTCTGGGATCTCGTCCCCGGCATACATATTCTTCCCAGCCATCCTCGAAAGGGTCTTTTGCTCTACCAACGCCAAAACCCTTCCTACATAGTGTACAGATTCTAAGAGGTTGATTGGATCTTTTATCATACCACTTTTCAATCCAACGATATAAACAACGACTACCTAGCTTATGAGGGCACGGTAGCTTTAGAGGGGAGTCAAAGCCATCGTGAAGACGGGTGTGCCAAGGCTGGAGTGCAGCCACTCGCGGTCTCTCGCTGAATGTCTCTTGACAAATCATACACTCTCGATCATCAGGTGGCAGATCAGAGGGCTCAACGTGGGTGATGATTTGTTGAAGTCTTTCCCATACAAGCTTTACCTTAGGTTTTCGGTCGGGTGCGAGCTGTGGATAATACTGACGGAACAAAGGTGCATTCATCTCCAGCAGTTTGGCCCAAAATATCGCGTAGGCCATGAACAAGGCATATACGACACGATAGTAGATCAGGATCTGAGCTTCTGTTGGGCTTGGCTCCCAAGGTATATATGGAGGATTTCTATCATCGTCGTTATCACCGGACTGGAGGTTGTTTCCTTCGTTACTTCGTCCGCCCCCCTGACCATCCTCGTTTCTAGTGCTGGAGACTCCTAGACCCATCTCGCTATGTGCTTGACGATTGTTGTTTCCTCCTCTCGGCTCAGGTATGTCCCAATAGTCAACACAGTTTTCCACTAGCCGCGCATGAAGTACTCTTTCGATGTATACAAGCCAGCCAAAATCCGACTTCGATAGTGGTCGATCGATTGGAAACAACGAGAGCTTGTCGTTATTTTCGTGACCTAAAAGCGATACGTTCATCCATGTGTCTCTATCGAGCTTCTCGACAAGTTTTCGACCGTAACGAGTGTTGAAAATTCGGTCTGCTTGTCCACGTTCCTCTATACTAAGCGTGAATCGGCCATTTTTCCGTGTTGAAGGCCGGAATACCTTCTCCTCAAAATGCATTAGGCAGACTTGCTTATACACATTGGTGATGTGTTCGGTCTTGTTGCATGGGATTTCGGGGTTTGCTAGGGCGTTTGCACAGCGTATAAGTTGCGCTCCGGTCGTGATTGGCCAACATTTCACGTTCCCATGATCATCACACGCGAAACGAAAGTCCCACATAAGACACATGATGCTTTCGCAGTTGTATGTCCTTAGGAAAGTTATTGCTGTTGTCGCTCTTGGTTGCAGAAGTAGGAAAATGTTGAACTTGTTTTGGCTCGTTTGGGGCTCGGGTTTTGTATTGCGCCTGGGTCATGATTGCATTCACTTTCAATTGGATTCACTAAATGATCAGGACTACCATCATCTCGATGGAAAATAGTTTCCTTCATGAAGTGGAAACATGAATCACTGAAGTGGCCGGATTTTAGGTTTCCTACCCTTGAGAAAGGATAGGAAAGACACTACGATAAAAGACGCAAGTATAATGTCTATTCTCGTTTGATAAATGACTAAAATTTGACTTTGACTATACCGCGCTTTATCTGACTCCAAAGAATGGTCTTTAATGGATTTGTCGAAGATTGTGTGTACTAGCTCATGAGAATAATCGGATTCGGTAACACAGGTTAGTCGACCTCACCACATTAACAAATAAGGCGAGGGTTGGAAAGTAAGACTTGAAGCGGTTTCTATAAGCTTCTAATAACTGAATCATTATCTTATTTTGGCTAATAGCCCAACATCTTCGTCAAAATTAAGGCGTCTCTGGCTTCGTCTCTGAGAAGAGCTATAGTTCGCCGAGGTCCCTAGATCTAGGCACGACCAAGTTGAACCAACTTTGTGATCCAGCTAAAGAGGATATGTTCAACATATACTATACTAATATACTCTATTTTGTACTTTTCCACTTGATAATTTGTCACGAGAACCGCCTAATAATTTTCAACACCTATGTATTCGGGTAAGGTAAGAAGGCTACAATTATTGAGTTCGCGGATTATACTAACAATTCTCGAGAGATAGTCTCAATCTATGCAACCACTCGAGCGGTTTGGAAAGAAAGAAGTTGCTAAGTTGTCGAATGATGTCCTTACTCTTACTGACGTTCTCGAAGTGCACAGAACCACAACGCATATCTCACGCATAGTACTTTATTTTGGGATGTTCTTCTGTCAATTTGCCTCAAACCAAGTGTATAGACACAACTTATGGATAAAAATAGAAACTACAACTATGTCTTCTTTTGTTTTTGGAAAAGATTGTCAATTTGATTTGTTTCCAGGACCAAAGCCTAGAAGTGAAGCTAAAAGTATTGTGATAAATGCTCTCGTTTTGCACAAATGGGGACTGCCACCCCAAACAAACTTAAATGAGGCTGCAGCAAAGTGAAATAAAGTGACCCCCGCCAGCGGTAAGTCAATCCAACGGTCTTATTCCTGTCCCCTTAGTATCTCCAACCACCATGGAGAAGTGTTCTTATTGATCTCTGCTAAAATAGTAGAATCCTCTACAAGCAGAGGGTCAAGCTCGTCAAGCCAGCGACGTTCCTCACAATCTTCAAATAGCACTTTGTCTCCCACTACATTGAGCTCTTGCTTGCAAACTGGACAAACGATTAGCGATCCAGGGTTTTCGACCCTATCTTTACAAGCATTCCAATCCCAATCATGAATCTTACGCCACAAACAGTGGTAGCCCACGACATGCTTGCAAGGCAACATGATAGGACTATCGTTCCATCCAGAATTGTGGAAGGTTGTCTCATAAGGTTCTCTTGCTTCGAGTTCTTCCCTCTCCTTCAAAGGCCGAGAACAAATTTTGCAGTCCGGATCCGTGGCCAAATCCTCCAGATCAAGATGTTTGATAGCCGGCTTAAGCCTTTCCCACAAAATATTCTCTGTCGGGTGTCGATCATCCTCCTCCTTATAAGGGAAATAGTACAAAAACAAGGTTTTGTCCATTTTGAATAGGGTGATCCAGAACTCCGTATTAGCCATCAATAACGCGCATCTCACGTGATAATAATTCCTGAGTTGATCTTCGCTTGGTTTTGTCTTCCAGGGTACGTGGATACGTTCGACTCTCTCTTGTTTGGATTCATTCTCGTCGTTTTGGTTGGCAGAAGGAGTTTCACTTGTCTCCCACACTGTTTTGTCCCAACCCCAGTGTTCCCAGATCCGCTCGTGCATAAGTCTTTCCAAATTTGCCAGCCAAGAGTAATCTTCCATTGATAAAGGGCGCTCAACCGGAAAGACAGGTGGTTGATGAGGGATATCTGGGTGGTGAACGCGTTTATTTTGATTATCGAAAATCCATGCATTGCTATCGAGCTGTCCGTCAACTTTGCTCTTGTGATCGAGATTCAAGGCTCGGTCTGCTTCACTGCCCTCCTCCTCATTAAGAGTGGCGATAGGAGACTCCTGAGTACGTTTGGGGCCAAGTTCAAGTTTGGTAATGCATGTGGGGCAATATTGCCAAACGTTACAGTGACCCAATCGTATTGTTTGCATCTCTTCTCTGGGTTTGCTTTTTTGGCCTCGCAGAGGATCGTTTTATCGGTCAACTTGAGATCGCGGTAATTTCTTCCCGGGCAGTTTGCGAAAAAGTATCCCCATGTAAGGCACATGGTGGTCGTTAAGTGGTATTATCTGTTCAAAATAAATGGTTTTGAAAGCTTAGTTGGAGATTGCAGAATCTTGTTGATGTTTGTAAAAGGAGCAAGATTCTCACCAGTGGGTGTAACTATACCTTTATACACCTTTGTCTGAACAGAATAATCAGCTGTTACAAGGGGGGCTGTGCAAGTCACTTGGCCTATTCATAGGTGGTGAATGGGCTCCAGTGAATGGGTAAGATTACTCCCTTTTGGTTAGGACGTAGCAAGTTTTAATGAGCAGGTAGCTCTTATCATATATAGCACGAGTTGAATAACTGTAGTAGTGAAAAGGAAAGCTCTTCTTTAGAATTAAGCAAGAAAATATCACGCAAGTATGGATAACATCTATGTAAGGTATGAAAATGATACTGAATAGAGGAAACATGTCCTTTGAGCTCATGTTTGGTTTAGATAGAAAGACTGATTGCTGAAGTTCTATAAATCAGTCAATCACAAAATACCCGCGAGTAACAGTTTGAATTCTAGGTGAAAAGTATGATTGTCTGATGTTCTGTATGTAGTTACCATATTCACTAGCATATCTGACAGACAAATACATCACAATACCCCGTAGCGTTCCATCCTTAGCCAGGCAGGATGTCGACACATCCCTACACATCATCGTCAGAATGAATGGGCTGTGCTACCAACAACATTGTGCCACTTCACTTAGTCTGTAATTTGCAAGTGAAATCTCAGAATGTTGATGCAAACAATGTGTCCTCCCATCTTAGATACTACATTCATAAACATAAACCATATACAGACTTTCCCAATGACATCAGAATAGATCTGTAGCTACTAAAAGAGATAAATTTTGACATTCACGATGGGCAACGTCAAAATTCACTTGATTGAACACAAATAGGTCAATCTACCATCACTTCAAAAGTATCCAGCGAAAGAGACGGAATTTACTATAGGTGGCCTTCCCTATTTACTGAGGACAGGTTGAGCAATGTATCAGGCATACGCAAGAAATAAAACAAGAAGCCATTTCCTTGATAGGCCCAGCGACCACGAACAGACCAAATTCAAACTCACGTTGGTGCCTCAGTTATCAAGCGAAGAACTTGGAATGATTGGAGTTGCAGCTCAGCTTCCGCACAAGCCAATGCACATGGTATGACCTAATGATTAGAAGTAGTCAACGTTGTTTTTGTTTCATGTCAGTGACTCCTGCTAATATGAGGCTGCAGTCTAGAGATATCTATTTGTGGTGTTCTCGATAAATCTGAGTTCCAAGCTATTTGGAGAAAACTGGTGAGCAAGAAGATCCCTATTATGTATCACATGCATGCCTACCTACTATGTAGCAGAATCAACAGCTACTCGATGGTAACTTTCAAGGTTGGCAGGACGAAAATCATATGCGAACTCTATCTTTTATACGGACATAGCAACCTATCCGAGAACAATTTGATTTTGGCAGTAAACGTATACCTACTGCAAAAAGAAGTGATAATGTCAATGCCAAGATGCCTACAAAATGCCAGAGAGTCTTTTTCAGAGATGTAACGTGTAGTACAGAAGATTTATAAAGAGTGATAAGGTTAAGAAACCTAGTCTGAGTACTTTCAAGGAGATTGATTTTACTGTCCTCGGGAATAAGTAAATATTGGTTTGAAAGTCAAGATTGAAATAAATGAAATAAAAAAGCTGCTACAATTTCCTAAACAAATCAACGCAAGTTATTTTTTCAATCAGTTATCCCTACCTCTATCTGAGAGTACGTATTCTCGAAACTTTAGGTATGGAGTACACCAGTGGTAGTTCAGTAGCTACCAGCAAATAGCAAGACCCACATTCAAACACCGACGTTTCGCCGATACGGCACCTCTTCGACAAAATCACAGTCCTTCCTACCTCAACCTCCACAACCCAGAGATGCAGACCAAACTCCCGCGCCCTCCTATACGGGCATGCAGTACACAGTTATTGGCTTCCAAACATCTCCCCACGACCAGTCCATCATTCCGAAGATGGCATTCGGTGGTGACGAATCGAAACTATGATGTACAGCCGATGTAACCCTATCAGAAGATGCATACTTACACATTTGATAGGATGCCGTGGAACTTCTTAATACCCTTCAAACGCCATATAACGTCTTAAAATATCGGAGAGATAATGAAATCAGAATCGATAAGACGGCCAATGAGGAGATTCTGAGGTGTTTGGAGAAAATTGGGTATAATGTACGAAGTTTCCGGTATTTGTGAATGTGTTTGTTTGTGTTCTATGAATTAGATTTTCTCTGCAAATTCTAAGCAGCCGTTCCCATGCCTTTTCCATTTCTAGTATCTTTTCTCAGCTCAATTAATTTCACATCACTTCTGAATCGCCGATCATATCTCATCAGCGTTTTTTCTTACAAGCTTTGGAAACTGCGGAATTCCCCTTAAGCTATTGAAAGTATCTTCTTCTAACATCTTTCAGCAAAACGATCTCTCTCGTCTCAACATCCTTCACGTGGCTGGTACCAAAGGCAAAGGCTCAACATGCGCCTACATATCCTCCATCCTCGCCCAACACCAGAAGAACACCTCACCCGCAATTCCTCAGAAAATCGGTCTCTTCACGTCCCCACATCTAATAGCAGTCCGAGAGCGAATCCGCATAAACTCCCTCCCAATCCCAGCACCACTCTTCGCAAAGTACTTCTTCCAGGTCTGGAACATGCTCTCATCACCACCCAACGCCCTTCCAAAACCAGTATACTTCCGTTTCCTCACGCTTCTTTCCTACCACGTGTTTCTCTCTGAGCAAGTCGATGCCGCAATCTACGAAGTAGGCGTCGGCGGCGAATATGACTCTACGAATATTGTTCAGAGACCTGTTGCGACGGGTATCACTACTCTGGGCATTGACCATACTTTTGCGCTCGGGGAGACTATTGAAGAGATCGCTTGGCACAAAGCTGGGATCCAGAAGTTTGGGAAACCGTCTTTTACGGTTCCTCAGAGAGGGGGTGCAATGAATGTCATCCAATCACGGGCTGAAGAACGAGGTGTGGAGTATTTGAAAGTTGTGGAGCAAGATTCGAGGCTAGAAGGCGTCAAAGTAAAGCCTGATGCTGATTTCCAAAAGGGGAATGCGAATTTAGCTATTGCAATGGCGGAAACTCTGCTGAGGAAAATTGACCCCGAGTTTGAGGTGAATTCCATGAAACTACCCAAGGCTTTCAAAGATGGGATCGAACAGGTGGTTTGGAGAGGGAGGTGTGAGAAGAAGGTCGAGGAGAGCGTGACTTGGTACTTGGATGGGGCGCATACAGCAGATAGTATTGCTGTGGCTTCAAAATGGTTCAGCGAAGAGATGAATAAGGAGTATGTTATCTCCCTTTCCACTTCGCTTAGATACTTCTCATCTACTTAAGCTAAAAGGCGTCGCCAACAGAAATGTGACCCGTGTTTTGATTTTCAACCAACAAGGTCATCGCGAAGCCGTCGAGTTGCTCGAACACCTCTACCATGCCATCAACAATCACGATGTCGCATTCGATCATGTAGTTTTCTGTCCCACAATTCTCCTTCCCTCTTCATCAACCAAGAAAGGTAAATTGTTCACCCTGTAGATTCTAGAAATTCATCAAAGCTCACAGCCCGAATAGACTTCATGAATGCGGCAAACGACACGCAAGCCATAACATCCTTAAGCCTACAAAACTCCTTCGCAACAAAATGGAAGGAACTCTCATCTTCGTCGCCGCCCTCAGCTACAGACGTGAATACACAATCCACAAGAATTAACGTCTTCTCTAGTCTCGATGATGCATTCAAATATGTACGCTCACTGCCTCGGACCGAGAATGCAGGGGAGGAAACGAAGGAGGAAGATGAGAAAGTAGAAGTCTTCGTCACAGGAAGCGTCCATCTTGTTGGTACAGCCTTAAGGTCTTTAGAGGGCGTTGATGCTTTGTGATATTTACATCTCTCTTCAGGCTCAGTTGTAATTGTCTTTGAGGGACGCTCATACTTTGCTAGCCAAAAGTGATGTAGAGATTTAAAATAGAATTCTGTATTTGTATCGGATATATTCGAACTTTGTTTCCACTTGTGGAAACATATATGAGTATTTTATTCTGATCCTTTTTTCATGAATTTCGGTATGTACATCTCATTCTTCCTGCTGTTGTATATCTTGAGATAAATCAATTACCAACCTTTTTGCTTATGAAGCAATGAGCGTCCTATCTCAAGGTTCTTGTTCTGTTTTCCCGTCTCAATCCACCAATCCAAACCTTTCTCTGTAATGTCATCAATTAAAAATTGGGTATCTACCGATAACTCCATATCAGTTCAAATGTGCTCCCTACACCTTCTCCCCAAAATAAAACGAGTAACTACCAATGTGAGTAACTACCAATGTTCTAGTATCTTGTGCGCCGAGTTGGCGATTTATTGACTCTGGACCTCGGGTTGTGCAGTACATCAAGCTTACTTTGGAGACCTCTTGCCTGTCTGGTCTTTTTGGGTAATTTAAAGAATCCTTTAATTGACCCTGTGCCCCTTCGTTTTATGGGCACGTTCTGTAACCATGCCCCGACAAGGTGCAAGCTCCCTGTAACAAGTACGATCACCTTACTTGTCTTGGGTTTCGCATCTTTATCATCATTGCAAGCGAATCTTTCAGCGACATCTATGGCATCTCTCACGCTTCCATAAACGGCAGTGAGGGGGTTGCGTTCCCACCGTGAATATGCATTCATTAGATCCAGTTGCTTCGAGAGATCCTTCCTTTCCTCGCCAATAAGATCAGGGAACGCCTGATTCGGACAGAAAGCCGCAATAGTAAATATTCGAGACAAGGAGACAAAGTCTCTCCCTCGGCCTCCTTCACGGGAATACTCCGAAGGATGATTTAATTCACGGTTGAGCTGGGTTAAGAGTTCATAAAGAAGTGCTACTCCGTCTCGTTCATCTTGGTTGAAAATCAATACCACGGCTTTTGGGACGCCTTGCTTGGATGCTTCTTTGATGCGAGACGCAAACCAGGTTCCCACGACCTGCATTCCGCCCTTGGTGTGGGAGCCATCGATACAATATTCCACGCCATTGTGATTGTAAATCTCGCAGCGGCCGGGCAATTTAACAGTTTCCAGACCTGTAACGAATTTTGGAGGGAGGGCAGCTTGGCCATTGAGCAGTTCAGAGTAAGTAGGGAAGCTTTCTGGGATGTTGAGACTTTGGAGGTGAGATGCCGCAACGGAAACTGCTAAGCTTGCATTGTCTTTCTGAAAATCACCAAGCAGGCCGAGCTTGATATCGCCCAAGTTCAGAGGCGGTAACCTCTCTACCACTGTGATGTTCGAATTCTTCTCATCTGCTCTCTTTTGAATGACCGCTAGAGCTGTTGGTGGTTGTAATGTTGTGAAAACTGGGACATCTTGTTTGATGATACCACCTTTATGCCAGGCAATCTCCTCAATCGTCCCCCCAAGCATTTCAACATGGTCCAGCTCCAACTTCGTGATCGCGCAAACAGACACTGCTTCCGGAGGCAAGATATTAGTGCTATCATACTCTCCTCCAATCCCACATTCAACAATAGCAGTTTTGACGCCCATCTCCATAAAAATCTTCAACGCAAGAATCGTTAGAAATCGAAAATATCCCGGCCGCAGTTCCAGCGAATTACTCATATTTTTATCATCTCCAAACGCTCTCCACAACTCCTGGAAATGTCTGATAAAGTCATACTTCCTAACGGGCACACCATTGATCCTGATTCTCTCTCTGATATCCGTAAGATGCGGACTGGTGAATGTCCCGATGCTCCCCTCCAACCCCGCCCCACGATACTGTATCAGAATATTCTCAACCATCGCGCAAACGCTTCCCTTCCCACTCGTACCCGCGACATGGATACATCTCACCCCCCTCTTCGCAATGTCCCCTGGTACATATCCTGCCTTGCGGAACCATTCCAGCATTTCTGGGATCGCATCGTTAATCTGATTTCGAGTTTTGGTCGGATCGGAAAGGGTGGCGCGAATTGCGCGATTGGATTGGAGGGTTGAAAGAAGAGAGACAACTTCTAGGTAGGTGTAATCTAAGGGTTGGTAGTCATCCGTTACAGAAGGGCCCGTTACAGGAGGCCGCGTTTGGATTTGACAGGAGGGTATTCGATGTGGCGGGGAAGGAGGAAGATACTTGAATGTTGAGATTGCGATTGTGCGACGGAGGGCCGGTGGGAGGAGGTAGAAACCCTTCATAGGTGCTTGCGCTTCATCACAGCTCTGAGATACGGAGACAACGGGTGGGGTCCGAGTCGCAAAAAGTGGATGCTCACCTCGATGATGGTGTTGCGGATTCAAAAGAGGTTGGCTTTACTCAAGTACTCCGCACCCATACCTGTACCCCAGATTTTCGAAGACCGGGCCGGGAGCCGAGGTTGGAGTATATCTGTAGCGGTTTCAAGCATCAAATGAACATTCATGACGTATTTGAGGGGACAAGCCTTTAGTGCAAGAAGATATATTTAAGCCTAAGTTAGGTAAATAACTTGGCCATAAGTCTACAAAGTAAAATGTAAAATCCAGCCACTTTTTGGGACATAATCTAACTTGAAATTTAGGTGGTCCACATCACTACAAAAAGTCACCCAACTTGGAATGCAAAGGGCATCATCAATCTTATTCGGAGCCCAAAATTCGCTGAATTCATTGATATTCAATAATACTGTACCATACCCGAGCATACTCTCATCTACTATTGAACATTCTCGCGAACCTCACTTGAATAACTCGGTTGTCTCAAAGCTCTTAGCGAATCTGAATCAAAAGGTCTGATTTACAACAACAGTAGATGCCCAAATATTTTCTTTTGGCAATTTGATACCAGATAGGGTTATTTATCATAGAAAACCAGAGAAATGACACAAAGTCTATAGCGTATTCTTTTAATCTAATAATTATCATTCCGTCTACTCTACAAGCCCTTGAGCATTCACCTTGTCCGCCTGATGTTCCATTGCGTGCCCTTGTCCCTTAAGCTTAATAACAATTATATTTACATTTAATTCCAGTCTATCCTCTCCAAATTAAACAAAACAAATCTAATGTGCAAACCTGAAATCCTTCCTTCTGCTTCCCTCAAGTTCTGTATTTGTCTTATACGCATATTGTTCCTCGGGAGTCATCTTAGCCCACTCACGATCCTTTTGCTTGTTCCTGTATACATAGTAGAACTTCGTAAACACAAACAGGCACAACGACAGAATATTAACGATAATCAGATTCCGATTTCCGCGATGGTAGTAAGGCTTGTCATCTTCTCGGTACCTAGACGAATATTAGCTGTTGTGCTTCTCGTAAAGCGAGAGAAGGGCAAGAGGACATACATAAAGTTGGCACATATGTTTCCTAACTGCACCGCCATATTATAAAATGCAGTTGAAACACCGCGCGCCCCCACGTTGTTCGAGTTCTTCGAGGCCCATCCCACCAGAATAGCATGACAATAAGGATAACTCAGCAATACAGTCGTGATAGCAAAAGTGCCCCATGCATCATGGAGTGCTCCACTCCAAAATCTCAAAGCGATCAAGCAAGGTAGCGTCCAAATCGGTTGAAGAATGGACACCAAAGCTCTCGAATTGAGTCTCTCACTTAACCAAGTAAGCCCAATAAGCGTGATAATATGAGCAACCGAGTACGGTATCGTCATAAGGTTAGCATCAAAAGTACTGAATCCCAAACTCCTCAACGTAAGCGTGATGTAGGTAGCTGGTGGTGATTGCGGGATATAAGCGATCAGTCCAATCGCGTATAGTGGCCAGAGATCATAGTCCTTTGCGGCTTCCCAGAGACGTTTGGGTGTGATGGCTTGTCGGTTGTGCATATCTCCTTTGCTGGGATCGTCGCGTAAGACTCGGTTTACGACAATCTTTAATTCGCGATCTGTGAACCATCCCTTTGGTCGGAACCAGGTTTTTGTTTGCGCCGCTGAGGCAGGCATCATGAAGAAAGAGGCGAGCCCTATACAAAGAGTGAGGGCTCCTTCAATCAGGAAAAGCCACTGCCAGCCTGCCCAGCCTCGAATTCCACGCATACGAAGGAGACCGAAGGCAAGGAGAGAGGTGACAATTGTTGTTGTGGAGAGGGCAGACCAGAAGTAGGAAAGACGGATTGGAAGTTCGCGAGAGGTGTAGAAGTAACTCAGCCAGAGAACAATGTCTGGAATGAATCCACCCTAGTGCTGCACGTTAGCTTGAAATTGAGAACTTGTAGTAGAGGGGGACTTACTTCGAGAAGCCCTAAAAGACAGCGAGTGATATAAAATCCCGTTCGATTGTGCATAGCGCATTGAGACATGGCTACTGCCGACCAGAGACTGATTTGAATTGGAATCCATCTATCGGGTCCTATCAATTTCCCAATAAGCTGCGAAGGAAGCTCAGCTAGTAAAAATGAGAAGAGAAATATGACATTTCCAAAATTGTAATCTGTTCGCGACAAGTCAGAATCGTGAACGATGTCAATCTCAGAGACATACCATTGGTATTCAAGTTCAAATCATCCAGTAAATTATCCGCATTCGCTTGAACCAAATTCCCACGATCAACCTGAAGCGCAAAAAACATGACGCACTGTTGAAAGCATGATCAGTCATTACACACAGACTTAATGATTGATGTTCATAACTTACAGCCCACATACAAACACGCCAGTCCAGTCTCCTAACCAATTTCTTCTCTTCTTCGGGTGTCCAGGTGAAAGTAGGATCGAAGGAATCTCGGCACTCATATTGACATTTTTCGTATATATTGGCCCAATGGGCCGCGACATCGGGATCCAAGAAAGGATTGTTCTTCAGGGCATCGCCGTTCTCGTCGGATGCAAGATCGCTGGAAGCTGCAATGTCTCGATCTTTTGGTACCGGATCGCTAAAGGTAGCTATTTCATCGTACTGGATTTTGTTCTTGCTATCTGGATCACTAAATTCTTGGCTAGAGCTGTTGCTTTTCACAGAAGCGCCAGCAGCCGTTTGTTTCGACATGTTCTCGGCGATCAGATGAAGCAAGCTGTTCTTACCCGAACTTCTGGTTTTGGCGATGCTTGGATTTCAATAGGAAGAAGGGACTTGATTCTTATGATAAGACGAGTCTCTCGACAACGCAGCGTCTATGTCTGAGATGATGAAATAGTGCCGCCGATCACGACTGAGCAAGAGTGGGAAATTCAATATCCCAAGACATCCCAGAGTCTCCGTTTTCAAAACAAAAAGCGCCGTAGCAAGTCGACTGTAATCGTTTCATTAGATATGGTAGCCAGCAATAGCCAGGAACCGAGGCCGTAAACCCTTGGACTTGCAGAGCTTCCCCTCTATTCGGCTCGTATCCCAGCTCTCCTTATGCATATGTTCTGTTTCCAACCAATGATCCTCGTGGTTGCACAGTAGGAAGGAAACACCACAGGCATAACCCACAGAAACAAGTGGACTATACGGAGGGGAAAAAAGAGATCTTTCGCCTCAATAGCTCGGCGAATAGCGCAAACTCAGTCTACCGAGAGATACGCAATATCGCTAAGAAATAGAGTGATAGAAGCTTTCCATACTTGATGCCAAAACAGCGGGAAAACAAATAAGAGAAACGCCAACAACTGACACCTTGCAACTTAGACCCAAAACATTCCATCAACCGAGAGTGGCGGATATCTGCAAGCGACTCATCGGTGTTACCGCATAACGGACCCTCCTCGTATACAGGTGCGGACTATGCCCCCCTTCTCCAACGCGGTCGTCCACCAAGCCCAGCAAGAGTTAATTCGTGCAAATTCTCTGTGGTATGAGACAATACCACTTAAGATCGCATCATATACGCAAACCCCGCTTTCCCAAACCTCGAAAGCTTGAGAGAGGGACCCAACTCCCCGCACCTACTAGTAGCTAAGTACAGAGTATCGAGCGCGCCGGCGCCGCCTCACAATTTCACAAGTCTTGCTGAAAAAAGGGTTATCAGAGACTTCTGATTGGAAGAGGGAAACCCGTGTCAAGACGACCACAAGAAAATACATCAAGGGTCCCTGAACCAACATGCCCATCTCTGGTGTTGTTTTGGGAGGAAACGACGTTGGCGAAAGACTTCCCTGGCATGTCGTGCTTTCGCTTAATGTAACCTTAAAATTTATCACGTGACAAATTCCACTTCTCCAGCGGCCTGCTGATTCTTGTAAGCATCTCAGACTCTAGGTGGACAAGAAAAGCGGCAAAGATCATCTTTCTCTCTATTCGAGTAAGTTGATTGGAAGTATAAACATGTTTTAGATTCTTTGGGAGATTTGCCAGCTGTCCCGGACTCTCCGACCAAATTATTGAAGTCAAGCTAGGACAATGGCAATGGAATCTGCCACTTTTCATGTATCCCAGAGGTCTAGTTGGGGACAGAATGATGGTGTTATCGACCAGCTAACTATTGAAGTCAAAATCTATGGCACTGGGTTTGTATGTATGATCTAAATATGAACGTGTATCATGATAGACTTCCAGAGTCGAGTTGAAAGTTTTCAGCACTTGAATCACTTCACCCGATACCTTGATTTAATTCAAGTCCATGTAAAATCGATAAAATTGCTGATAATATGCTTATATGTGCTCAACTAAACCACGATAGCAATAAAAGAACTCAAGATTTGGCAACTTCATCCCCAACCTTCGCCTCCCGATTCTCAACATCCTTCGTACCCAAAGCCTCTCGTCTCCCAGTGCTCTCGGGATCAAAGAACGGTTTCTCGCCTACACTCACAGCCCGAACACCATATCTATCTCCTAGGCCATCAATATCATAAGTAGCAGTGTGGAAAACACTTCTGTTATCCCAAATGGCAATATCATTCTTGTTCTGCCATTTAAACCTCACTTGCAGATCATGGTTGTCCACAAGTAACCGGTTAAACCACTTGAGTAGTGCTTTACTCTCCAAGTCGGTGATACCATTGATGTGAGAGATGTGCCCGCCAACAGGGAAGATTGACTTCCATCCGGTCACTGGGTTGGTGCGGACGACTGGGTGAACGGCTTTGAGTTCTTTGCCAATATTGAGTGGAGAACCACGCGGTTTCTCGTAGACGGCGAATCCGCCCTTGGAAGCAGCTTCGATGAAGCCTGGCTGATGGAAAGTGCAAGTCAAACCCTCCAAGAATTTCTGGTATGGCTCAGAGATGCGATCATAGATCTCGTATCCGCTGGCCCAAAGAGTATCACCACCAGTTTTTGGCAGAATCTCGAGCCTCAAACTTGAGTAATCTGCAGGCGCTGGCTCAAAGGAAATGTCTGCGTGCCAGCCTCCAGCGTTTTGTTTTTTCCCGGATTGGTTGATGATACTGTTGTTGGCGTACAACTTCTTATTGAGAACGCTGTCGATAGTACTAATTTCTGGATCCGTTACTCGGTAATCTTCGCGTTCCGAGTTGAGGATTGGATGAATATGGAGACCTGAGTCCGCTGGTTTTCCGGAGAGAAGTCCAAGTCTCTGAACAAGCTGTTTTTGGAGATCTGCGGTAAGGTCGTCTTGAGCTCGGAAGAAGACGACTCCTCGCTGGGAAACTACTAATGTATCAGTACCATGTGGGTATGAATGGCAATGGGAAAGCATACTTGTAAGTGCCAATTCCCTGATGAGAGAATCGGCATTTGGAGATTGAAGCCATTGTGCCAAGCTAGCATGAGGAAATTCTCGTCCAATAATTGGAGTGACGTCGAAATTCTCATACTCATCTAGCACTCCGGTGCTTTTAACCCATGGCTTTGGAGATGATAACTTTGCTTTTCCAGCGGCAACTGGAATTGCAGATAGGTTCAGCGTCTCGGTTGCCGAAGGTGCCATTGCGATGTCTGTGTTTATTCTTTGTTTGAGCTGAGAGGAGATAGCAATATAAAGTTTCAAGTATAAACGATTAGGAGGGGTACTCTGGAGGTATTTATCCTTGAAATGATCAGCTCAAGAAGCACACCATCATATCAAAGGGTGGCTTCTCGCAATCAGGACTAGTTATCGTAACGGATATACCTAGCCGTGAAAGTCCAGGTTACCTGGTGGGTATTTCCGTAAGTAATCTAGCGTACTGAGGAATATACTTCAGACAATGTCTCATCGTTCTGAAGGACTCCGCTTCATACTCGAGTAGATGATTGTTGGGTATGTTGTAGTCGAGTCATGGGTCTTCGCCCCCGCCATTGATACTGTGTGATTTGACCCATGTCTTACGCCATATCAACTTTGCTTGGTATCAATAATTCGCAGAGACGGAACCCCAAAATGACGCCATGAACGGTATTCATAAGTGGGAGTTCGAATATGATAAGCTCCAAGCGGAAGCTTGAGTTTAAAACCCAACATAAATAGAAATGCCTCTGGCCTATAGAAGCAAAGGAATGATTCCACGTAGAAAGTGTTTGATATCATCCTTGTAACAAGGCGGCGGCACCTTCTGAGTAATCTTAGGCTTTTAAATCTACACGCGGAATTGGAGCGATGAAAGAATAACTCAATAGCTAAACTCTGACTGTTATCATACAGGTTGCCACATCGACGAATCGTGCGACCAATGACCAGAAACCAGAAACAAACACAACTCTGGGCTTGCATTTTAATCACATGAAAAGGGCCGATCATATTAGTTTTCAGATATAAATGTTCAAGGAAAGGATGGCCCATTTTTGCGATGCCGTGAATAAGTGGCTGTGCAACTGTGGCTGATAAGCTGCTTGGAAACATACAGTACATCAATTTCCATCAGAAAAGATCTTTTTTTACATTTCTATGGGATATTATCGATTCAATTAGACTCAATAGATATTATGGTCATTTTAGATGGAGAGCTATTCCTAAGTGAGCTCAACCAAATTACTTCCTTCTGTATGATTGGTCAACATCTTATGTCCCACTACAATAAAGTCGATGGAATATTCCGTATGTTTGTAGCTGCATACTGATCTGTGGTAGGAAAGAATGTGAAAATAGTGTTTCACAGACTCGAACTACACCTCTTACTTCTGTACCTATCTTAAACTTTCTTGTCTCCATTTCCCTGACCTACTTAAATTCCGCGTCTGCTTAGCGTGGGCCTTTGCTCGAGATAAGAGAGGGGGCGGTGGGAAGTAAGAGATAGAGACAAATAGGCGACTCTAGAGTGTACGCAGTAGGAATGACATTGGACGGAAGGCTGGTATTGACCGTATTGTTATATAGACGGTACTTCCAGTTAGTGCAAACCTTTGCACAAAGATATAACCTTAGATCATATAGTAAGTATTAGTGGAATAGTCAGATCTAGATAACACAGATACTTTGAAGTAGATTAAGCAAGTTCTAGACGTCCTTTGTGACTAGGTAGTATAGTAGATATAAGTGACTACTCTACCCACGATCTTTTATCTATACTCGGGCCGGTCAAAGTAAGAGAATTCTACGTACTTATGTTCTAGCTCGAGCTTAGATCTCTAAGAGTTGAACGGTCAGAACTGGAACTACGGGATACTTTGTAGTCTAATAATTTAGCGGGGTATGTCCTTTGGGACGGGATAGCTTAGTAGATAGACAAAATAATACTCTATCTCTAAACACTTATCTCGAAATCCTTTTGCTTTTAGGCATACGGGTTTATTTTCACTATAATTTCCATTCATTCGATTTCCACTAGCTGCGCTAGCGTCATTTCAAAGTATCTAATACCACTTGTGAAAGACCTGGTTACTAAAATATATTTACTCTTAAAAGTTATGATTTTGAATGCCTAGCACTAATAATTCAATAATCTTAATTGTCCTATCTTACCTGGGTTAATCAGAAGTGAAAATCAACAATTACCTTCTCAAACAATTCGTATAATAATTTTAGATGGATAATTTAACTTGTTCGGGGCTTTTAGGATAGTATTCTTCTAACCTAGGTATGTATATATAGAGTAATAACCACGTCCCTTAGCATACTTTACAAATGGGAGGGTTTCCCCCTTTTCTGTTACGCAACCAATTATTTACAACATGTCTTGATTAAGCAATAAAATACCGGTATATACTATAAGTCAATAGAACATACAATACATGTATACGCCCATGTTCCATAGGGGCTCGCGCCCCCACAGGGACTACAATATCTTTGAAATCCAACAAAACTGCGAAAGGTCAAGACAATGTTTTTACAAATTTCCAACCATATCTTTCTGTAGAAACCACTAAAATTCCCCATTTTGGAAGTCGAGGTCTTGACGCTCTTGAACGGTGGTGGGGCTACTACTACAAGACCACTGCCCCACAAATCACATACAATACCCACGGCTTCAAAAGTTTCCCATTCTACCTCAAACGGTGTGTGAGTTGACAAGCCAAATCGGAAGCTGAAATCTTCAGCATCAAATCCGATTTTTTTTGGAAATTTCATCTGCTCTTGCTTTTCATCTTATCCGCTCCTCTCTTCTCTCCCTCTTTACGCCGCACGGCCCTTTTCCTTCCATAAAACGAAAGAACAGAAATATTCCTTTCCTGCTACTGTAGTCCTTACTTCAAACACTTTCAAAATGGTAGCACAAACATTGGCAGAAGCATTGGCGGAGGGGTCAGCTCCTCAAGTCCAGGCTGACATCGATGCGCTACTCGAAAAATTAACGTTGGAAGAGCAGATCTTGCTGTTATCCGGCAACAGCAACTGGGAAACAACACCCATCGAACGACTTGAAATTCCAGCATTGAAGGTATTTCTCAAGCTTCTGTCTAATTACTTGCGCTCTGCTTATCAGAGGTGAGAGCTAATCATCAATACAACAGATCTGGGGCAGTTCAAAGGCTACAGGCGAGGAGAGTTTTTCCAACAGCATAACCTCTCTCGGTTTTCCATCTTATATGTCACTCGCTGCGACCTTCAATGCGGAGCTTTCGTATCGAGTAGGACAAGCATTTGGCCAGTGCTTAAAAGCAAAGGGAATGCATGTATTTCTTGGACCTGTAAGTGGGTCTAAGCAGTCTTTACTTGATGGCCAAAATACCGATCGTTTTTCCGGGGGTCCTTTGCTCTCTGGAATAATGGCAGCAGAAATTATCAAGGGATTACAATCCGAACAAGTTGGAGCTGCTTTAGAGTGTGATCCGAGTCCAGAACGCATTGTGAAAGGTGTTTCGGGGGACAAAAGCGCATGTGAACAAACACATAGGTATGCATTATTTCCTCCTCTCAGTTCGGATAGATGGTTCTAAGAAAGCATATATAGAGAGTATTCGCAAACTCTGAGGATGGTTGTGAAGACCTCAGACCCTTGGTGCATCATGAGCAGATCCACTAGTACAAAATTCCTCCATCAGGTTATACGGGACGAACTGAGGTATGA
The DNA here is from genome assembly GCA_900536445.1 of Hymenoscyphus occultus. NCBI lineage: Eukaryota > Fungi > Ascomycota > Leotiomycetes > Helotiales > Helotiaceae > Hymenoscyphus > Hymenoscyphus occultus. Next base: position 31,119 of record UNPT01000086.1, read on the forward strand.
TGGCTTGATAATGTCCGACTATCACTCAGCGGCATCCACTATTGAAAGTATCAACGAAGGGTACATAAGCCCCAGCTCTCTCGGATTTTCAGAAGTTGACTTTCACAGGATCGATCTACACATGCCAGGTCCAATGAGCTCGAGCTCTAGAAATCTTATAATGAAGGCAATTGAAGGAGAACTAATCAGCACAACAACCATCAAAAGCAGAGCAAGAGCGATTCTTCAACTCCTACAAAAAACCGGAAGATTGACCGAGGATTCAAACCAAGCTCAAGAAAGTAGAGATGTTAGAGACGAGCATGCCGATTTGATCAGAGAAGCTGAACTAGGAGGAATTGTGCTGCTCAAAAACAAGGGCAATATCCTGCCACTCGATAAAGTCAAGCTGAAAAGGGTTGCTTTACTTGGTTCTCTGCCTGAGTACTCTGAACTCCATGACGAGAACCATAAAGGTGTTTCGCTACTCGAATCATTCAGCAATAGACTCGGCAAGGAAGTCGAGATCGTGTGCCCTGCTAAAGGTAAATACCTTAAACCCTCCTTGCTCGCTTGCCAATTCTGATCTTTACATCACCACATCAGAAATAAACCATGGATCTACAAGTGAAAAAGAAATAAAAAACGCCCACACAGAAGCCATATCATTAGCAAACAACGCAGACTACACCATAATCTTCTCTCAGGCCACCAACCAAACAGATCTCAACTCACAAACCCAACTCATCACCCAAATCACAAACTCAACCCCCAACACAATCGTAATAAACACATCAACTTCCCCGATCCCCATCCCGTGGTTACCAAACATCGCAGCTTTCCTACAAACATTCTACACGGGACCGGGAACCATGAATTCAATCCTGGACATCTTACTAGGGGACGTCACTCCATCAGGAAAACTCCCCTTCCCATGGCCTCAAGACAGCCTCCAGAACAAAAAAGAGGAAGAAGCTACCCCCACAACCCAAGCAAACCCACTCTTCCCCTTCGGCCACGGCCTAACCTACACAACCTTCACCATCTCTAACACTCGTCTCTTCGGAGCCATAACCCCCTCCTCAAGCGAAGGGATCACCATCTCGCTCTTCGTGTCGAATACCGGCTCGGTAGCCGGTTCGGAAACGATCCAAGCATACATTCCCCACAACAGTACTTCTAATTCGCCATCTACATCCTCTATTTCTACCCCCGGTACCGAAGACAAACTCATAGCATTCACAAAGATCTTTCTCGAGCCGGAGGAGAGAAGACTCGTCACGTTGAACTTTGATCGGGACGCGATTGCCGTATGGGACCTAGAGAGCGGTAAATGGAGGGTAAAAGAAGGAACATACGAGATTCTTTTAGGAACCAGTTCAAAGAGTGAAGATCTGTGTTCAAGATTGGAATTAGTCGTGAAAGAGAGCTTTGATTTTGATTCGTAAGGGCTGAGACTTGAGATCAGAGCTGAGAGAAGGATTAAAAACGTGCTTGTAATTGAATGATTAGTCCAATGAAGAGCTGCCTCAGCTCAAAGAAAAGAAATATTATGAGTGTGTATAACATAATTAATAGTACAGTACAACCTCCCAAGAAAACGAATATCTAACTCTCTAGGCATCTCTCATTTCCTGCCCCTAATAAGGAGTAGAAAAGCCGCATGTACGTTGCTTATTCTATCCTCTTCTTCCCCTCCTCTGCATTAGTGTATTTCACCGAACTTATCCCCCGCTCGTGTCTTGCAACAAAAGGACCAATGACCTTATCCTTCCTCGCATTAATTATGGCCTCATTGTAGCCTTCTACAGCCCAGGGTCTTGGGTTCAGTTTTGGCCAATTAACCTGTGATATGAATTAGCATCAAGACTGGCATAAGAATAAGAAGTGAATGAAATGGACTTACATAAAGCATTCCATTGGTATAAATAAAACTCAGGCAATAAGCACCCACTATCATCCAGAAGAGAATAAATATTCTCACAGGAAACACCGCAGCATCGGGAAGGCGCTTGGAAAAAGTCCCAACGAAGACGAAAAAGTAACAGAAAGCGAGAATGTAAGGAATGCTCTGGATAAGAAGAGGTCTCCGATCTGCAAATACCATGTATGAAGATGTGTTAGGGAGATACGCTCCGAGGAAAAGGTCAAAAGCATCCTGTTTTGGTCCATCCAAGAAATTGTTCTTGACATATCTGGTGATGGAGTTCTGAAGATCTTGGAGAGCGCCCGCTTTGGTTCGTTGTCCTGTTCGGGTAAAATCTGTTTTTAGAGCCCCAGTTCCGGAGTAGGAGTTGGAAACAACATCTGCGTTATCTGCCCACATCTTTCGGAAGAGAAATTCAAATTTTGGATCTGCTCCCGTAAAGTTCTCACCATGTGAGAGGATACCCGCGTCGGTGAGTTGACGATTCAGAGTCCATCTGGCTAACATGCTTTGTACTACATTTGTGCGATCTAAGCAGTCCATACAGTTGGTACGAACGACACTCGTCTGTTGGGTTCGAACATCGAGTCCGCTTGATGCAGGCATATCGACACCTCGGAAATATTGTTGCTTTTCAAGTGCCTGATTAAGCTGGTCCAGAAGTAGTTGAGCACGATGCCATTTTAGTCCTTTGGTCTCGTTATGAAAGTCAAAGTAAACATAGTGTAGACGGTCAAAGACTTGTTGACGGACACTAGGCTCAACGATCCGGAATTTCTCATCGGTTACCTGGTCTTGCTTGCTCCTTTCAGAACTTCCAGAGACAAGATATTTGACCAACTGCTCGTATGCTTCCTTGACGCGTTGTTCCCGACCCTTTTGGTTCACAAGATTCACAAGATAGTTGTCCCCGTACAGTCGGATTTGTTCCTCGAAGTGTTTTCTCGCAGCTCCGACGGCTGACTCGACCCCTCGGACCTGTAATTTTGGCGTGTAGTGAAGGGTGTTGATTTCAGTCCAATAGACGGGAACACTTCCTCGAGTTTGTACGTAAGACATGACTTGTGCCTCTTTCCCACCGGATCCACCAATTTTTCCATTCTGCATCCCACCACCTCCAGCAAACCCACCCAACCCACTGTTACTATCATTCAAAACGATAATTTGCTCGGTTTCGTTGAAGTTGGAAACATTTCCCTGCTCATCAATACCTCTTGAAAAGTACCTAGTACCAGCTCGATGGCGAGATCGTCGTGTAACGAGTGCAAAAGTGATCGGGGTGGACTTGATAGTGGTGTTCTCGATTTCAAGCATACCAAACATGACAGGTAAAATGTATGGGTCCACACCTGGCTGTTGGCCATTCTGGTTCCGGGCTCCTGAGGTTCTGAAGTCAATCAGATCCGACTGAATGAATTTGTTCCAAAAGAATCGATCATCGGCCTGCTTCCAAAGTGGCAGAGAACTGTCAATGCTGCATTTCCTTTGGAAGGTGTTGGTGATATCGGAGGAGTATGAAAAGTAAAGTGGTCCAGATTTGATGAATGTTTTGAGTAGTGAAAGATATGTGTCTTCATCTTGATCGTGGAGGGGTCGTTCTCGAAGGGGGAGGAATTCCGTAGTGACGACTTTGTACATCATATGTCCCTTCAATCTGCCCACTGGTTTGGCTTCCTTGATAACAATTATATATTTGTCTGCCGTGGGTGTCAGCCCTACTATGCCGCATTATACTGTGCGCCGGGGCCCATACCGAGTCTCAACTTGATCATTCCCAGAATACCAGCAATGCTCGAAATACGTCTACCCCCCTGGGACCCGCCGTCATTCAAGTGTACATCTCCAGAAGGGCGATCAACCACGAGGGCTGGGGATGATGGCGACGAGGGAGAGGTAAAGGCGTAGTGCGAGGCTGATGCGTGAACATTGATATCACGGTATAGGGACGGAGTTGCCATGATGGGCTAGTGGTTGCAAGAGCGAGAGCAAAGCGGCTCTGCAGTCTCTAAAAGTCACCTAGACTAACATGCAATTGTGGCGCAATTTCAGGGGCAATTGACAGTAGCCGAGTGGGTTTTTGATGAGCGAGGTGGTACAAGTATTGGTGTTGATGGAGATTTGTCTTCTCCAGCGCGGCTGAGCCTGAGCTACGGGTACGGGGTAGCGAGAGCTCCCAAGCCAAGGTGGAAGGGGGTCGAAGGATGTCATGGGTGCCTCTATGAGTCCACTGTCGGTCCGTCTCGTGGCCGACCTCCGCGTCTTCGGCAGGGAATCGGCCATTCCGAGGCTCCAATCACCGCTCGATGCGGATGGGAGACTTGGGTGAGAATATCAAATATTACGTAATTGCTCCTTCCATTGTGCCAACTGAGCCACCGCCCAGCATCAGCCAGTGAATCCGCTGGGGGGGATTCGGGCATTCAGGGCGGCCTGAGTAGTCGACGAGAGACCGTCGTCACCATACTACATACGAGTGACCGCCGCTCACTTCCAATAACAACCACCTTCTCCAGACCACCCTCACCCTCACCCTCACCCACACTATTTACCATCCCGGACCTTACCATCCTACAACTACTTCTCCGCCCGGTACTTTACTTGACCTTGGCAACATCAACCTTTCATCTTCCGCCTTCCCTCTTTCACGAATTCACACATCCCATCTACTAAGATGGCTACCCGCCCAGGCGCCCGTGGAGGAAACTCTCGATTTGCGCAGTTTAAGCTGGTGTTACTAGGTAAGTTGAAGCTTCCGCTATCGTGATAGCAGGTCAACCGCTAACTTGAGCGCAGGGGAATCTGCCGTGGGAAAGGTGCGCTCTCTTCTATCCGATAGCCCAATACACCCTCACTGACGTCCATCTAGAGTTCCATCGTCTTGCGTTTTGTCAAGGTACATACATCTTCTTTAGCAGCACCAAGCGCATGTTAACCACCGCCATGTATAGGACCAGTTCGATTCATACAGAGAAAGCACCATCGGCGCTGCCTTCTTAACGCAAACGATATCACTCGACGATAATACCACTGTAAAGTTTGAGATATGGGATACGGCAGGACAAGAAAGATACAAGTCACTTGCGCCAATGTACTACCGAAATGCCAACTGTGCTGTTGTTGTGTATGATATTACACAAGCCGTAAGTATTCCAAGAGCAAGGTAATCTGAGAGGGTGGATGCTGACAGTCTTTGTAGTCGTCGTTGGATAAGGCAAAACAATGGGTGAAGGAACTTCAAAGACAGGCCAACGAGAACATAATCATTGCTTTAGCTGGAAACAAGCTCGATTTAGTCGGCGAACACCCCGATAAGCGTGCTATCCAAACAGCCGATGCCGAAGCATATGCTAGAGAAGCTGGTTTGCTCTTTTTCGAAACGTCTGCGAAAACAGCCGAAAATGTCCGAGAATTATTTACATCGATTGCGAAGAAGCTACCGTTAGATCAAGCCGGACCAAGAAATCCCAGATCCGGGGGGCGAGGAGGCGTGGAACTACGACCCAGCGAGGCTCCCGGAACACAAGGACCAGGTTGCGCCTGTTAGAGAGATTTTTTTTGAGTACGGGTATCATATTTTCGAAATTCGGGGCATAGTCTTGCGGCGAGATATCTTACGGCGTGCTGCTTGTTGTTCGGGTAGGGATTAATCCGAGGGCAGCACGACCGTCGTTCTTTTTCAACGAAAAATTGCTTGGGGTGGCAGAATGATGGCACGACACACATACTACCTTTGGCATCAGCATGACCATGGCCCTTTTATGAGAGCAGTCTTTAATAGCTTGACGTGGCTTGATTCTCGTTGTCTGGATTGGTAGGTGGAAGCGGGAATATTTCGTCCTGCACGGCGTGAGGGTTTTCTATTGAATCGAATCGTTCTGTTTCGCAGCCTTGGGTTGTACGATATTGCAATAGAGCACAATCACATGCATTTCAGTTTCTTACTTGGGTACGAGCACGGGTGTGGTGAAATGTTTCTGGGTCGATGCGGGTGGTAAGAATGAACACGAACATTATATTTCCTACCACATATTACTTTGCACAACGGTGACATTTGCCTTCCAAAATATACGAAAATAGAGACATTCAAATTGTAGTTTCCCCTTTGAAAATTCTACTGATGCCCAGCAAAAATAACTGTTATAGTTAGTATAGGTATTAGCAGCCTTGTCAGTTCGAGGCTGCATCATCGACCTTGGCAGTCCAGCCAGCAAGTTCCAGTGACCGGACTCGTTTTTCCTCCCGAGTTCACGCGCTGTCAAGAAACGTCGCATCAACAACCTCAACCACATCCTCCCTCTTCAACGCAGCCCGTCATGCTGCGCGCCTCTCTTCGCTCATACCGGGCGCTGGGTCAACAGCCCAGTGCTGCCAGTGCTGGGCGGCAATGGCATGGGATACAACAGATTCGGGTGAGTGCGGGATACTTCTTTCAAGAGCTTTGGGCGCATCACCTCAAATTCTTAATTGAGGAAAATTAAGTACTAATCGTGTGGTTTCCACATAGAGAGGATATGCCGATATCAAAAAGCCATCTCTCGCCGATAGTAAACCTGCTGTACTCCCCGGCTCTGGGAGCTCGACCTCTCCTCAGCCTCCACCTCCAGGACGCCCAACTGTAGTAGCTCAATCCTCTCTAAAGACACCTACACCTACAACGCCTGCCTCAAAAACCATTCCAGCAAACGATGTTCCACGTACTCCACCACCACCGCCAAGTAGCACCATCAAGGCTGCCCAACAGACACCCCCTCCCCCACCACCACCACCGAAACGAACAGGGAGAGTTCGCAGATTCTTAACAACTCTCATACTTTTGACAGCTCTGGGTTTTGGAGGAGGTGTCTATTATTCAAGAATTAATGACAATTTCCACGACTTTTTCACGGAGTACGTCCCGTTCGGAGAAGATGCCGTGTTATATTTCGAAGAGAAGGATTTCCGCAAACGCTTCCCAGTGGTTGGCCGTTCAAGTAGACCACGGGATACTGGAAATCAGATAAAGATTCCGAGTCAGTCGGGGGTTTCATGGAGGGTAGCAGAGGACAATAAAACCGAGACGGGACGTCACGCAAATGCTGTAAAGGATACACCAAAGCCAAAAGAGGTTGCGAAGGTTCAAAAGCCAAAACCGGCGGAGAGCGTTAAGCCCGTAGAGGCAAAGAAAGAACCTGCACCACCAGCTTCCCCTCTTCCAAAATCTCCTGACGCACCATCACCCGCAAAGCCGAGCCATCCAGTAACCCAAGAGGCAATTGCGCCCGCTGCAGTTACATTTACCGCCCCAGATGTTGATCAGCCGTCTAGATTTCCACCCGAGGTCACTCGAATCGATCCAATCAATATCAAGGATGCCAATGAACCTTTGGTACAGGATCTTGTCAAGATCCTCAACGATATAATTACTGTTGTCAACGCTGACAACTCCAATGCAAAGTTCTCCAACACTATTGGAAAGGCTAAGAGTGAAATCGCCAAGGTTGGTGGGAGAATTCAAGCTCTTAAAGATGCTGCTCAAAAAGATGCTGCTGCACAAATCATAAGCGAAAAAGAGGATTTTGACCGTGCCGCCAAGGAGCTCATCCGCCGTCTCGAAGCAGAAATGGCGAATCAACAATCAGCGTGGCAAGAGGAATACCAAACCGAACGCCAGAGGATCAAGGAAAGCTATGAGCAGAAGTTGAAGGCTGAAATTGAGCGTGCTCATGAAGTCAACGAGCAGCGTTTACGCAATGAGTTACTTGAGCAGGCCTTGGAGATGAAGAAAAAGTTCATGGCTGATATCAAAGATCGCGTTGAAGAGGAACGTGATTCACGTTTGGGCAAACTTACAGATCTGTCAAAAACCGTGACAGATCTTGAGAAACTAACCACCGACTGGAATTCAGTTGTAGACTCTAACCTCAAGACTCAGCATCTACATGTTGCCGTTGAGGCAGTCCGTGCCAATCTCGAAAAGAGCGAGATTCCAAGGCCATTTGTCCGTGAACTTGCAGCTTTGAAGGAAATTGCATCAGGGGATGCGGTTGTGAATGCAGCAATTGCATCAATAAACCCTACCGCTTACCAACGCGGAGTCGCGTCTTCGTCTCAACTTATCGATCGGTTCCGCCGTGTTGCTACTGAGGTCAGAAAGGCTTCACTTCTTCCAGAGGATGCCGGTGTTGCCAGCCATGCCTCTAGTTATCTCCTCAGCAAAGTCTTGTTCAAGAAGCAAGGTCTTGCCACTGGTGACGACGTTGAGAGTATTTTGACGAGAACGGAAACATTCCTCGAAGAGGGTAATTTAGACGAGGCTGCGAGAGAGATGAATGGATTGAAGGGATGGGCGAAGACTTTGAGCAGGGATTGGTTGGGTGAGGTCAGAAAGGTATTGGAAGTGCAACAAGCTTTGGATGTAAGTGTTCCCTTTTTAAACGCCGAATTCGCATACTAATTCATATCAGGTTATCGCCACTGAAGCGAGATTGCAGAGCTTAAGAGTCGAGTAAGGAAACGAGGCCTTCTATCCTTTTTCTTTTGTACACGACCACCCTTGGTGAGAGTCGATTAAGGTAGGTAGGGTTTTGAAAAACCGCTAGCTACCTCTGTAATAGATAGACAAAATAGAAATGTACTTTATCACACAATAATCGGGGGCTTTTCACGCCGCTCGCAACCTTGAATATCCGCCTCCAGGCTTTCATGGCTATCGTTATTTTTTAGGGTCCGGATTGGAGCCCTACATTCCCGCTAATGATAAACTGAACTTAGTGGTAGGCTGAGAGCCCAAGTGTTTCCCAGCCCAACCTGGATTCTCGGGTATTAAGAAGCCTTCCTGTTTTGGCGAAGCTCTTCATTCCCGTCTTAGGGTACTCGTCACTAAAGCTTACCGGACGCTCTCTCATACCGTGGTAAATTGATGTTTAAAGAAACGGGTGGGGACATAGGTGGAATACGGAGTAGGTTGGAACAGTGTAAATCAGACGCTCCTACTCGCTAGAATCGCTCTTATACGTAGAAGATTGCGATAAGCGGGAGCTTCTCGTTGTCGGAATTTTCTACCTACATAGAGAGGACCCGTAGAAAGCTGTTCTCTGAATGGCCCGAAAGTAGTCTTGCTAGCTTCTCTGTACTCCACCTATGTCTCCACCCATTTCTTTTAACGTCGATTTACCACGGTACTTTGTACGAAGTAGAAGGGAAGATGGTTGAACCTGGTTGTTGTCGTCGATCATATATAGGTACCTAGTAGAGGGTCTGGACAGCTCCGGTTTCCCCCCTCCACCCTTCCTCCTTGTCGTTTTCTAGTATAAAGGGTCTGGACAGCTCGGGTCCCCCCCGTCCCCGCTTTGTCACTTTCTGATATACCTCCAAATGAACCGGACAATCCAGCTGGCTTAAAGTGTTATATTGTGGGGTTATACACTGCCTATAGCAAGTCGTATAGGGCAAGGGGCAGACGCGAGCTGTCCAGACCTCTAGGTACTCCGTCAAAGTGTATCTCGATCAAATGTGCGTTTCTGATTCGCCGTTTTTGCTGAAAGCTGAAGATTGGGGCGGAGGATTATGTTAAGAGTTAGCTATCTAACCTTTCTATTAATACACCATGGCTGTTTGGGTGTTGGAATGGCTAGAATGGTTTCAGCGGTACCTATAGGTAGGTCCCAATCGGTTCGCTTGGCTCACGTGACTGATCCCGAATGCTCCTTCCCGAGCTCAACCCATTGATACCTTCCACTACAGATATCCTTGAGGTCGTCAAATAGGCCTATTTTCTTGAGATTTCAGATTGATCGCTTCTTGATTCCCACATCAATTAAAAGATACTCGGACTCAAGAAGTCTAGAAATACGAAAGATTTGACATGTGTGTTTACCGAGGGGTTTGGAATGCCTCCCATGTGTACATCAGAAAGAGATACAGCGTGAACCACACCATTGCACTAAAAGGTTCTGTACAATCCACAACTTCTTATTTACAGCTAAGTACCCCATTTTGGGTTCTGGGCCTGACACTGCAGCTATGGGATTTGGGAAGCTTCCTTTTCAGGTGAGACTCTTAATTCCCTCCCGTCTTGGTTTCTGCATGTTCTTTATCATGAAATTAACCTTGGAATATCGAGAGGGGGCGTCTGGTTTATCTGCACTTTGGCGGGGTGGCGCGTTTATTATTGCGGCTTATGGAGTATTCTAAGCGCAGCCTGCAGGTACGCATTTCTCGAACTGCACTGCATATTCTGGGGTACATGCACTCTGTAAACATACCTGCAAAGACATCATGGGTAACCTTCTCGCATACTGATGCTTTCCCCCACATAGATCTCTTGAAATGTCGTCAGCTTCATATGTTTGAGACAGTCCCCTCCTTGAGAGCTGTCCAAAATAGCTTCCAGATCCGATTGCTTGATCAATTGCGTGATATGTAAATTCATGCACAGAATACGGAGTAATTCAGTTCCTTTTGTCTTCCAACCTTGGGTGAGGCTGGGTTGCCAAGCCCAGTATCGCTCAGTTCTCGATCCGTCACTTGTCATTACCGTCGGAGGTCTCCATGATTAGCAGGCAAATAGCATTGAGGAGGTGGATGGTAATTTGATGGCCTGCATTTAATATGCTTCGTCCCAGGCGTAATTACTGTTACAGTTTAGTGGAGTGTTCGCCCTGTATGTTAACCGGACGAAGTGGATTCATAAAATTTCCTATCGGAGATAGGAGGGCGGCGTTTTTTGGGAGATCGTCAACCCGGAGTATAATATATTGGTACCTACGGAGTCAGATTAACCTTAAGTGGATTGAGGCTGAAATCCTCTTGGATCGCACTGCAAGTTGAGATCGTTTTTGTTTGATTCGATAAGTCTGGCACAAAGAATAGGTGTCACCTAGTACAGTAAGCGACAAGTTATCTATCACATTTCCTTCTTGAAATACTTCCCTTGATTTACTTTCAAAAGATGTTGAACAACTTTTCAAGTTCACAACTGTCATTCACTGAGCCCGCATCTTGTGAATCTGATATGAACCCGTTTCTGAGCAACACAGTTCTTGGCGATGTATAAGAAGTCTTGATCTTGGAGGATCGGATATGCTTGCAGTCGGCGTATATATACGGGTCGGTTCTATTGGATAAAGGTTGGAGGCGAGGTGTTCGTTCGCGGGAGAGCTTCTGAGCTTCCTTCCGTTTTGGGGTCTTGCCAAGTGCCAAGTTTGTGCTTGGTACTTTCCCGGGGAAGTTTATTTTTTGGGGATATGGATTACGGAGCTTTGGTATCTTTGGTATCTCAGGTCTCGGGTTGCTATTGGTCAGCTTTCCAAAGATTGCGAGGAGCTTTCTTTAGGTGTAGGTTGGTGTTGTGAAAAATGTTGTGGGTGGAAACTCAGAAATCTCGGGTCACAGAGTCTCCCTGACTCGTCACTATACTCTGTTATCGAGGGCGGCTCTTTCATTTTCTTATGTCCGAAGATACTCTGGTAATTGATGGCTCTCTTTAGAAGGAGGCATTTTTACGGTCATCGATTTGATTGTGGGGTAATACCAACCAGGAAATATGTACGATTATGGTGGATGTACCCATGTGGATACAATGATATATGTAATTGGCAATGCTTGATCATAGGCGAGGGCTTTTGGGCTTTGAAATTGGCAGCAACAAGTTCCTCGGTATCTATATCATGAAGCCGACGGGAACTTGGCAGAGAGAATAGCCGCTATCATACCTTTGAAGCAGGTGGTCGGTCGTCGTGGTATCTGTATACCTTCCTGATCTGTATTCGAACTCCCGATGTTTACAAGAGAGGGGCCTTCACAAGGGCGCTTGGGGTGTTGCTGTGTATTGGAGTAGCACGGGAGTATGTGGAAGTGTGGGTATTGAGCGATGGTGTGATGTAGAAACACTTGGGTACTTCGTATTTTGCGATATCGTGAGGACAGAGGATTGTATAAAGAGTGAAGGTATCTCATTCTCTATTCTTTTCTTCACCATCCTTCTTCACCCTCTTCCTCTTCCTCGGTATTAATTCAACTCATCATCAACATGGTCTCCTACAAGTCTCTTCTCGCTTTCAGCGCGGCTGTTCTCCCTGCCGTTCTAGCTGCTCCATCTACTCACCCAGGACACCTTAAAATCAGACAACTCGGCGATCAAGCGGAAATTATTCCAGGGTCCTACATTGTTGTCTTTGAGCCTTCTGCCGATCCTGCACTTGTCGAAGCCCACGAGCAGAGACTCGTTGGGTTGAGAAAAAGAGATACCAATTCCTCAGCAGTCGAACATACCTATTCGGTTCAGGATTTCAAGGGGTACTCCATCGCTGCTGATGAGACCACCATTGCAGAGATTGCTGCTGCTCCTGAGGTGTGTTTTGATAAATAGCCATTCTTCCTCCGAGATTTGAACTGACCAGCGTATTTAATAGGTCGCCTTTGTTGAACCAGATCAAATCATGAGAAGTTATGCTTTGACCACCCAGTCTGGTTCTACATGGGGATTGGGAAGAATCTCCCACCGTGAGCGAGGCAGCAGCAGCTACATCTATGACACCACTGGCGGAGCTGGTACTAGAGTTTACGTTGTTGACACCGGTATTAGAACAACCCACAACGTAAGTTTATGATCACAAGGGTTCTTGTTATCTAAAACTAACTTAAATTAGCAATTCGGTGGTCGTGCTGTTCAAGGTGCTAACTTCATCTCTGGTGAAAGTGTAAGTCTTCCTTTGTGCCTGGACATCAACAATTGAGCAAGTACTTACATTAGATAGGCTGCTGATTTGCAGGGACACGGCACTCACTGTGCTGGAACCGTTGGAGGATCAACCTATGGTGTTGCTAAAGCTGCTACCTTGGTTGGTGTCAAGGTCTTGAACAGCGCAGGAGAGGGTACCAACTCTGGTGTCATTGCCGGTATGAACTGGGGTAAGTCTACACAATCCCTCAATTTACTACATGTAAGGAACTAACATATCCCAAAGTTGCAACAAATGCCGAGTCCCTTGGAATGTCCACCAAATCAGTCATGTCCATGTCTCTTGGTGGTGGAGTCTCTCAAGCGACCAACAACGCTGTCAACGCTGTCTTCAACTCTGGTGTCACCGTTGTTGTTGCCGCTGGTAACGAGGACCAACTTGCTTCTAACACCTCACCTGGCAGTGCAGCAAACGCAATCACTGTTGGTGCCATTGGCCAAGATGACGCACGATCTGTCTGGGATTGCCCTCAACCATGTGGCTCCAACTATGGTTCTGCCGTCGACATCTTTGCTGCTGGAACTGATGTTCTCAGTTCTCACATTGCCAGCAACACTGCTACCCGAAGCTTGAGCGGAACCAGTATGGGTACGTTCTTCCAAGTTTCTTTACATATACATGCACTCTTACTGATTTTGAATAGCTTGCCCTCACGTCGCTGGTCTCGCAGCTTACCTCATCTCTCTTGAGGGATTGAGCAGCCCAACTGCCGTTGTCAACAGAATCAAGGCTCTTGCTACCACTGGCAGGGTCACTGACCTTCAGGGCAGCCCTAACTTGTTGGCTTACAACGGTAACGGTGCTTAGAGGGTGATTCAAAATCTTCTCGGTGGTTGTCGAAGTGGTTGGAAAGGGCCTCCGGCAGGAGATCACCTCATTTTCATGATGACAAGGAATTTTCTTTTGTTTATACTATTCTACTGTATCTATTGCTCACTTAATTAATTTGATGTTCAATTATTCGCTATTCGTTGGCTCGGTTTATATTTCTTTGTTTCCTCGCTTAGGATTGGCTACTTACGGCATCCTGAATGTACTAAAAGGTCGAATGGACTTAAGACTAATTCTTAAATCGCAAATCGTAAACTGGCTTAGGGTTAGGGTTATATAATAGCGCTGGAATTAAAGATAAAACTACTCGATATAAGTAAATAAGCTTGAATTTAACTCGAATACTCCTTCCCACCCTTACTGTCGTATCCTTACTGTCGCTGTCGTAAGGAAAAGAGAAGAGAGAGCGGGGAAGTGTAAGGAGCGCGGAGGTAGGTAGCAAACAATTATTAGCGTAATACGTACTAGTCTAGCTGTTTTAGGAAGGTAGTATTTAGGGCTAGGAATAAACTATACAAACAACTAAAATATTTCCCCGCTTCTATCTCTCTCTCTCTCTCGCGCGCGCGCGCGCTCTCCATCCCCTAAACAATATACTAGGGTATAACCCTATCCGACAGCAAGGATACGACAGTAAGGATGCGATAGTAAGGATGCGACAGTACGACTACGAGGGTCGGGCGATAGTAAGGGTCGGGCGATAGTAAGGGTCGGGCGATAGTAAGGGTCGGGCGATAGTAAGGGTCGGGCGATAGTAAGGATACGGCGATAATAGGTGGCGAGTTTATGTAATCAGGCCCAAAGTACTTAGGGTATAGGGTTATAGGCTCTCTGGCACAGTAGTAGTAAATATATGACTTTTGCGATTTGCGATTTGCGAATTAGTTTTTACTTTATTCGGCCTTTTAGTACATTTAGGATGCCGTACTACTCCCTTACCCCTTTCCCTATTAAATACGATGATCATTTATGTAGTTTCGTATGTGACGACGATGAAAACAGAACTATCTCTCTTAGTTCTTATGTTTTACACCCAAAATTATCTGGCCATTTTAGTCTTAACGACATTTTTGTATAGCGAACTAGAAGAGGAACGTAGAATCATTCCAAGTCGTAGTTATGGAGGTAGGTGGGGTAAATATACGAGGTAACCTAGGAATAGCTTCAATTTTGGTAAAGAGTATATACAATCTATCTTTATGGCAACTTTAAAATAGCCCTTCGACAGTATAATCCTTTGATACTACTTAATTTAAAGCGTGTAGTAGTATTAGAATAGATGCTAGATAGTTAATATAGAATAACGATAATTATTAGCATAGAGATATCAGGGATATCAAAGAAAGCAAAGAAATAAGGTACTGGTATAATAATCGAATGTTATCTAAGTGCTAAGGAATGGTATCGTTCGAGTACTTAAGGTACTCGAACAAGTGGGTCTAATCATGTGATATAAACAAAAGGGGTCGTAAGTTTATATAAGCTTTATATGAATTAAACTCTTTACTAATTAGTTCTATAGACTCTTCCTTTAAACTAGTAGAAGGCAAATAGCGGTAGCTATATTATTTAATCTATTTTAGCGAGAAGATATTTATAAATACTAGCTATTTGTACTTTAGGTACTATTTATAGTAAAACTACTTAAGTATTACTCAGGTAGTCGAATCTACTACTCTAACCTAATTAAGTATAACCCGGATATACTTAAGTAGTCGAGTAGTTCTTTCTTTCGCTATATGGTGTTACATGGTGTCTTAGACACAGCGTGAGAACAAATTACTCTATTATTCAATTAGTAATCAACTAAATTATGATTAAATAGATTTGAATTAGATTAGGAACTTTCGGTAATTAAATAGATTAAGAGGCGTTTATTTAATCTAATTAATTAGATTAATAGTATATATTTTAAAGTATTACTAATATACTTAGAGAAGCTTTTAAAACGCTACTAGTTAGCCTCGTGGTATATAAGAATTAAATCTTTATAGTAAAATATATTATTTATTTATAGTAAGATTTGTAATTAACTAATTAGAGAATTAATAAAATTCGAATTGAATCTTTTTTTATTATTTTAGAAATAAGGGTATATCCTTATAATTAAGGAACGTTCCTATAGACTAGAAATGTAAATAAATTAATTTATAGTATATTCTTTAGTATTTAGCTAGGCCGAGACTTATTCCTACTCTATAGGAACGTTCTTAGTTAAGACAAGTACAAGATATATGCGATACAGGGGCTCTCGCTAAGCACCTACGTAGTACTCCGAGTATCCTCCGAGCCCTCGGCCCGTATTAATCAATTTAATTAGATTATATAATTAAGCGAGTGATTAATTAAGATTAGGAGGTCTAGTTGATTAGAATAACTAAGATTAAGACCCTCATAGTTAATCTATTCTAATCAATTTTTACGCTGCTTAGACAGTCTCACGTCTCACCTGACTGGCCTCGGATATCCCTCCCGGAGTGGCTATACCGACACTAATTAATATGGTAGTCCAACTTTACGATTAAGGTGCCGTAAGTGGGTAGCCGCAGAGTATTTTATTCATGATTTGCATACTTTCATTGATGTAGTCTCATTATCTCCAATACTCAAATGGCACTGTGTCGTTACAATCTACGTGTGAATGTAGGGGACACAGAGGGCCTGTACTTCTGAGGCTACGAGTATAGCGGCAAGCACATCCAAAAACGCGGGAAGAGCAACAACTGATTGTAAGCATGTAAATATAAGTGGGTATAAAGCTTTATCTAGAATAGGATACAAGAAACGATCAGAAAGCTTGTGGCCCAACTTTTGGGATTTTCAAGATTCCAGCGGCAAGTAATTGCTCGGCTAGGGTGAAAATCATACCATCACACCCCTTTGCCGCGACGAAGTTTACAGCTATTGGGAGCATCTCTTCTTTGAGGGTAACAGTTGAGTTGTAAGGTACTTGACCAACTAGTATTGTGTTAGGGATTATTCGAAACTATGCTTCTAAGATTTTGAGTTTTGAGGCGAGGGAAACTTACTTGGAAAAACCAGGTCAGGAGCTCCAACCCAGCTGACTAGTCTCCCTACAAAGACACTAGGTGTAAACTTAGGTTCACTGCGGCGGGTTAGCCTGGCTCTCTGCCTTCAAGTCTGGCGAGCACACACCTTCGATATACCGGTTTGTAGACAGGCTTTCCATCCTGAATAACATACAACATCAAACTCTCACTGCAACTCTCCGGACTTGTCTTCATGACAGCCTCTTCCCACCACTGTTTGAACACTGTTCCGTTGTTGATTGATTGATTGTAGCCATCTGAACTAACATTCTTTTGCCCCCAGTCCCAAGCAGATGTGACTCCCGGTTCAACGTAGGGTCGCCTTCCTTGGTTAGCGGCTGAGTAGTCTGCGTAAAACGGAACGGCGAGGAGATTATACTGCTGTACGGCGGTACAAACAGTGTAAGCGAGGCCTATAAAGTCCATGAGAGAGGTTCCATTTGCAGCCGCTGGCGGATTTGCCTCCCATAGTTTAGGAGGGTCAATTGCTACCGGAGAGTCTGCTTGCAAGAAGTTTTGCAGCTTTGAAAGAAAATCCAAGATAACAGTTGTAGCTTCAGGAGTATATGTGGAGTTATCTTTTGTTGGAAATTCAATGGTAAGGATTTTCTTAGGCATAGAAGGGAAGTTGCTTGTGATGTTTTCTGCATACAATATCCTTGCTGCTGAATGCCAGAGGACTGGATCTCGAGTAATAAAACCAGGAGTATCAAAATTTGTCGAGAGCGGTATAACGCCCTCAAGAGAAACGAGCCCAAATGATGGACGATTGCCAAAAGCTCCGTATAGACTGGCGGGCCCGCGGATTGATCCGCCTGTATCTGTTCCGAGGGTTATATCTAACCAATCATAACCGGCAATTCCTGCTGCTGGGCCTGTAGATGAGCCAATAGGGTCTTGATATCCATCTCCTAAAAACAGTGAGTTAGCACTTCCAACTTTAGGAAATTATGTTGGGTGTATGAGATTAACTATTACCACGCACGTTCCAGGAAGCGGGATAGTCTACCCAATCACCCCCTCTTGCAAATTGAGTAGTCACCATTTTCCCTACAATCACGGCACCAGCATCAATCAAACGCTGAACAGTGATGGCAGTGACGTTTTTTTCTGGATATAAACCATAGTAAGCTCTACTTCCGCCTCCAGTCTTCACACCGGCAATGTCATAAATATCTTTGACACCAAGTCGAACGCCCGCAAGCGGCTGCGCATCAGTCTTGGTGGAATAAAGTCGTGAGGGAACGCCAATGGTAGAAGTTTGAGATCGGTCAACAGCGGTATCGAGAACCGAATAAATTCCATCTTCGCTTTCCTTCAGTCCTTCAGTGAAAGCCTGGTAAGTATCAGAGTATAATCTGTATGCACGATATACATTTCCAGTTTTGGCAGACATGAAATATGGACCCGAAGGAATATCTTTCTGTAAATCAGCGATTGGCTGATCCAGGCCCTGGGCAGAGGGCTGGTATTCGCGTGAGACCATGAACAATTTTGTTCCATATTGAGTGAGAACGGAATCAAGGGGATACTGAATCGCTGCTGGTGACGGACCCGTATGTTTTAAATAGATTGCTGGAAGGCCAATTAATGCACAAAATCAAAATGACAGGACAAGATCATACACTGTAAAAATCCGGTATTAAAAACATCATCTGATTTGGTATAATAGTCCACAGTTGACTGCAATATACTGGCAGTGAAGGAAGTTGAAGAATCCGAGATGATAGATAATGGAATCAAATCTACTCCTGCCGTAGAGGCTCTGCTTAGCATATCCGCTGAAGCGCCAATGACTGAAACTGCGTCAGAAGTAACATGGTACCTGATTCCATCTACAACAACAGTTTTTCCGGATTCTGAGATGGCTGCGCTGGCGGAAGAAATGAAAGCCCAGCAAACGACAGCCCTGGTCAGTCGGAATAACTTGAACCCCATTCTGAAGAGAAAATGAGACAAGTAGAAGTACCTGGTGCCACCAGCTTTTGAATCAACAATTTGATGTGATGCAGAGGAGATGTAAAAAGAGAAGGAATGTAGGGAAACCTGAGGAATTATATTCCTGTGGCCGCCTACTACCTTGCGTTGATGCTGGATCCCAGCATTAGGATCAATATTCATTGGAACATGGTCTCATCACCGCTTACGCTAAGCTCCAGTACCTGGTGGTACCATGTAATTAGCTATCAAGCTTTATTTCGTGAGAACTTGTAAGGTGTTCGGCGTCGTAGAAACGAGTCAGAGAAGCTGATCCGAAATACTCTGAAGTATTCGATTGAATCGTTCTCGTGAATAAAAATGAGGTCAGAACGCAGACATTTAGGCATATGCGATCCAGATACGGTGCCGTACATGCAGCCAGATAATCTCGATTGGCAACAAGTTTGGGGATGCCTTGAGATAGACTCGACTCCAAGGTTATCCCCAGTAATCTTTGTGGCAATACTGAGCCCTTCCCTGAGCAATGATGGGCGTTTAAGGATTAGGCTAAAATTAAAGTTTATGTTTACATGTAGAGTACAATAAAGTATTATACTCCCGCCCTCCGCGAGGAGAAAACTGTAGAGAAAAAGACTTATTGGTCAGATTAAGGTTTCTTAATGTAGCCATCTATCTACTTCTTCTTACTCTGGTGTGAAGAACGAGATTGCTCTTCTAAATATTAGATTGCCAGAGGAATCAGCGCAACCTGTGTAAGCTGTATAAGCTGTATAATCATTTCCGTGTGCATTTTGGATGACAACAGAGTCAATCTTTGACTGTGACGGAATTGCAAGGGCGAGTGTGGTTGAAGTTTGGCGGGAGTAATTAAGTTCGCCATCTTGCTAGTGTTGCACTGTGGTGTGATACAGGGTTTCGGGGACACCCGTTTTGCTGCTGCCTCAACTTAATGTTGGGGGTTTTAGAATGTCGCAAGTCCGCGCACTTAGCCATTTATTCTGAAGAGAATGCATTCTGTGACGGCGGTGACGGGTTCTATTTGTGGCACACTAGATCATTGGTACTGGAATCTACTGTGGGATTTATTCAATTTATTATGCAGAGGTGCGAAGAGCATTGGATTTTCTCTCCATGGCCAAGAAAGTCCTCGTTGGTTGGAATATTTGGTAGCTCCAACGGAGCGTTGGTCAAACAAGCAAATTGTGGTTGAATTCAAACGGATATTTGTAGAGCCAAAGGGTCACTTACTGACAGGGCCTTGAGTTGGAGAGCCTCGCAGTCCGTAAGTGCTCCAGCAATCTTTCAATAATTCCCGCAATAGAGTAGCAGGAAGTTCGTCAGCGAAAGGTCCATTTGTCGCAAAGTATTGACCGGCACGTTGAACATCACTTGGGGTGACGTCTAACATGAAATGAAATTGTCTAGCGGTTTTGGTTACCAGCCCACTTAGTACCAACAAAGGGCCTCTCCAGTATCGTTTTCTTCGACCCTCGAGCAACTTGTCGACATACTTGTTTTGTACCGACCCGTCCATCAAGAAGTTGTCCCTATACCATAGAAAGAGTGTGTTACCGAAGTCGAAACCGGCCTTCTCGTCGCGCCAAATTCTGATTTTGTCCACGGGCATCAGAGTTCTCTTGTCAATTCCATCTGGCAGCAATGGTAGGATCGGATAAACGGTATGTACATCGATCTTCTTGCCATCTGTTGTGTCCATCTTCAACAACTCAACCTCAACCCATACATACCGAGGTTCGGTAGAATCCTCTGGCAAAAGCGCACCAACTTTGTAGCAACGGTCTTCACGTGGCGTGGGTCTTGGACCGGCTTCGAGAAACTTGACAAAGGCTTTGCAGAAGGTGTCGTGTAGTGCCTTGTTGCCGACGAGGCAGTCCTTGGAGCACCAACTTGTGCATTTGCAATGGGAGCAGTGTAGAATCGCATCTTTGTTGCATACCACACATCTCACTGTGCCAACTAGGCCTGCCTGAGTCTCTGCACTCGGGGCAGGTCCATTTGGATCCAAGGCGCTGTAGATCAGGGTCTTCTCTCCTGTTTTATCGTCGATTACCCATATCTGATCCATCTAGATAACAAGAACTGTTAGCCTCAGATATTCGCTGACCAGGTACGTATCTGGTTATCAACAATGGGTGGGTTGAGCTTGATCAGAGTCGTTTGAGAATGAACGGTAGGAAACTCAAGGGGCGGAGAGCCGGGGCATAAGGTCTTACTCACTTTTGCCACTTGTGGAGCTTCTCGTTGGATATTTTTTCGTAGGCGCGATTGAGGCGTCGAATATTGGATGGTGATATCTGGTGTTTGCGGTACTGATAAAAGATGAGATAGCCGCTGCTCCGAAGAGTTCTTCTGAAGCTACCACACAACTATGTTTGTGACGAAAGTTGTTGGAGTAAGTTGGAGCAGGCCTCGTGGTTGAAGTACCCTAGGGTTCGCATCTTGAAAGTGAATGTCATATCCACGCGCCAGCCACTCGCTTAGCTGTGTATCCCAAAACACCAACCCAAAAAATTAAGAAAACCAACCCAAAAAATGGCAAAACGTTATGGACCCCCATTGGGATCTCAGGAAAAACCTAGAAGGTTTATTACGTTGTCGAGGGACAGCAGTTGTCTCTCTGGAAGCCAGCAGTTGGCTTCCTAGGTCCATTCCACCTACAATCATACCCGCGCTCCCAGAGCTGACCCCTAACACGCCGGAAAGGACTAAGTACAAGTCTACGAGCACTCCCAGAGTTGACCCCACCGTGTGGCCGATGCCTCCATCGCACCAGGTGGGCAAGAGACTTGCTTTGATTGATGCCTACCATTTGCTTATTTTGATATTTGAAGACAAGACGGTGGGGTTGTTTGGGTGTTTTGATTGGTCGGTATTTGCCAAGGATTAGCCGCACTAATCACAGAGCAACGAGGAACGTGACAACAGTTCCACAGTCGACCAGGTCAGTAGCTCGCAGCGAGAGCTTAGGCAGGTTGGGACTACCATGCCACCAACAGCTAACTCCCTTAAATTGGACCGTTCATTTGGCCCACGTTATCTAATTTTCAGCACAACCAATTCCCAAATTCTCAAGGCATTAATCAAGTCTCTTCTGCAGCTATCCCCTAGCAGATTCGCACTTGATAAAAGCTTCCAAGTCTTCCTGCTTTCGGATGTCAAAGTAATTCCTGTAACTTCCGTCTTTGAAATATCGACAGATCTAACGTAGAAAAGTCAAAGTACACAAGAAATAGTTCAGAAGCTATTTATAATGCTGAAGACTTGAAGCAGATGCTAAGCGAAGTTGTATACATGATGTACTTCAGGCTACCTACTGCTGCCCTCCTCTTCTCAAAGAAACTTGCGCATTCAAGAACTTTATATTGAATCTATCGTGATCAAGAGGGTATCATCAGTAGCCCTTGGATTCCTCTCATAATTAATTCTGCCTTTTAAACCAGCAGCAAATTCCTCTGCTTCCTATATGTTCACTAGATAGATATCAACAAAGCTACCTCTCTCTCTCTAATTCACTGAAGTACAGTTTTGAAAGCTCATTATGTTTTTGTAGAGCGCACAAAGATGGGCAAGTGAATTGTTAATTGTCAAGGTTTGCGTAAAGCTCAATTAGCTGACTGAACTCCAGATCTAGAGTGAAGTGACAAGCTCTCCTGTCTTTGTCCAATCGGCTTAGCTTAGCGAGGCTTAAGGATCTATCCCGCCCTGCCATGATAAATAATGCCAAAATGTTTATGCACTTCTTATCATGCGCTAGGAATGAGTAGTTGACCTGCCCAGAGAAATTTGCTTGTTTTTCAAACTCCACCACAGACAGCTATAGGCACCTTTCTCAACCACAACACCTTTCTCAACCACAACACCTTTCTCAACCACAACACCTTTCTCAACCACAACACCTTTCTCAAACACAACACCTTTCTCAACCACAACACCTTTCTCAAACACAACACCTTTCTCAACCACAACTCCTTCCTCGCAGAAGTGGCGTCAAGCGCCTACAGTCGCCCACGCAATGGCTCCGACATTTGAAACAATGCCAGCAGAGATCAAAGATATGATCGTGCTTAAGGGCACCCTCCTCGCACGAAGAGCCGACAACAGATGTCCCACCATCATCAAGGCTTTCGTATTCAACCACTACTTCAAGCGAATCATAACTCTCTATCATCAAGTCAACGGGGAGATTACAGAGGATACCCAGGAAGAGTGGAAGGCCAAGCGACTCAGAGAAACATTAAAGATCAATCACTTGATGATGGTCCTGTAAGTTCCATCTACCCTTTACTCCCCCACCGCGCCCCTGTCAACCTCCAGAACCACAAAGTCAGAAATTGACTAACTCTCCAAACTAGACATCAGTATGAGCGATCGGTCGGCGAATGCATTTTTTTCAACATGCGCGGAGATAAGATGCTCCTTATGAACAACCTCCAAAGCATCACAATCGACTTTACCAACATGCTCAGTACACTCAATTGTGTCCAATATACGGCCCTATGTCTCATGGTTGCCAGTCGCAGATTTGAGAAGCTTACCATTAAACACCATCGACACATAAATCTGAAGGAGCTAATCGGACATATTGAGAATGGTTTGGGATCTGATGTTCAGGGAGGAGTGGATGGAGTGACGAGTGTGCGTTTCGTAAAGCTGGAACCTGATGGTGTAAAGTCGTATCAATATGTCGTTTGGGAGGCTACACCTGGGGATTGTCTACGATGTAAACGAGTGGGGTTCGCTTCGAGTCCGCCGCCTTGAACATAGAGCACAATGAGGGGTGCAAAGATGGAGCCAGTCGGAGTATGGTCTGTCACGCAGATGGAGTCATGGACCAGTATGGAAGTACATGGTTAGTCTTGAAGATAAGAACACAGACTTGTGTATCTTTGTGTGTTACAGCTTTTAGATAACGTGCAGAATCAAGTCAAATTGTACTGAAGCCAATCTGCTAAAGTGGGTTTAAGAAACGTGGTTAGATTTACTGTCAAGATCCAGAAATGCAAGCGCTAGACTAACGACAAAGCAAGAGAACAACCAATAACTTTGTTGGCAAGAAACCAATCTATCCAAACTTTTCATTCTCAACCCAAATAATTCTCGTAAACACCTAGAGTATATAACATCAGGAGCTGACAATCTGTAGCAGATGCAGCAAACATCCAGGTCTAAAGCCTGAGTTCAGTTCTCAACAATACCACTACGCTATTGATTACTATCATTTACTGAGGTGTAGATTTAGCCTGTTAAGAATGCAGTCAGCTCATGCTGGGAACGTTGATTCAATCGACACTTTCCAAAACACCACCATACCTCTTTCCTCAAAGTGAAGGAAACATATCTTACTCAATTCATCACACCTACCTACAAATCTCAATCCCAAATAACACAATTCCCCCCCCCCCCCCTAAAACACTACAATATACAACCTTTTTCTTCACCGCCCTCAGAAGCTCAACACTCATCTCAACAACAAACCAAAAAACTACCATCACTTCTCCTTCATAAACTCACCCCAACACCTCCTATCACCTTAACCTCACAAGCCCAGAGATCCCACAGTAGCCTCTCACCCACTCTCTCAAAACAAAAGAGAACACCAAATACGAAGAGGAAAACCCCAGAATCCCCCAGACACAGACACCAACACCAAGCCCATCTCAAGTTTCCTAATCACACACACTACTCTCAAAGTATCGAGTTGCATCTATACTATACATCAACAGACAGCCACAAAAGAATCTCACCACTACCCTACCCACTACACAACGTACAGTACAATCCATAATACCCACCACTGCCCAAAATACACTCTAGAATATATATATACACTAAAGGGGTAGAGGGGCTCCCTGACTGACACCTGACACTAGTATTTTAGAGCCGTGATACCATCTAGGAGATGAGGAATTTATTTGTCTTTGTCTTATGAGACCTGACTACCGATACATCTATAATCCCAAACCTCTCATCCACACCCACGAGGCCACCAAAGAACTCTAAAGAAGTCTAAAAACCCAACAACCCATCATCCAAAATCCCCCAATCACACGCCTCAAGCATATTCCAAACTCTCCCCCACAGACCCACCCCAACTTCATATCCCCAACATACCCACCCACCCCCTCCCCTCGCCAGCCCCAAAGTGGAGGTAGAAGGAATACATGTACTGGATACATAACGCAACAACTTACAGTAATACAGTATTAGCCGAGATGACCCTAACTATAGGATCTTACAGTAAAGTGCCTTCTTCAACTCCGTACTAACACGCCAACAGGCATTACAGTAAGAACTACAAAGTATAAGTATAAGTATAAATATAACTCCACCTTGTCATTTCAAATATCCAACTACCGAGTAATAATTGATAATATTAATATAAATCAATAATTAATACCACCACTCATCCATCCTTTCTTTCTCTAAACCTCATAATCTCCCCACCCACCTTCATTATCCATCTTATATACAAACCAGGAAATCACCACTCAACTCCAGCAACGCCAAAAACGCCCGCTCATCCATTACACAATATAAATACCGTATATCCAAGAGCAAAAAAAGAGAGCGAAACCAATAAAAAAAGACAAAAGAGGGTATTACGTCATAAATACATCTCGCCCAACAATGCAGCAAAAACGATTTTTAAAGCAGTATATAGAAAAAAAATCAGATCATTCATATATATCCTCCCATCATCCTCTTATATAATACCCACAGAAAAAAGCGTCATAAATCATAGACCAAAATAGATGTTCGACAGTTCAATCCAAAAATGTTCATGTCGTTATTTATGGTCTGGTATCTAGATCCAAAATCATCGAGGGTGGCTGGTCGGAGCTGTAGCTTCCTCTTGTATCGTCTCTACCGTCGGGCTTGAGGGATCGATTTGGATGGACGGAAGCTTGGCGAGTCTCAGACTTGGGAGTTGGGGGACACCGCCTACTCCCCGTGAGGACGAGCCTGGTCGTTCTTGCAGGGAACGCTCGGGAGATGACAGGATTGGTTTACTCGAGCTGCTGGCTCTTCTTTCTTGCGCACTCGATGTACTGGTCCTTCTTTCTTGGGCATTTGTGGGACTTCCGTGACTATCGCTCGCTTCAAACATTGATCTGTGTTCTCCGCTTGCAGTTATGGGACTGGTGTAATCTGGCGGGGGTTCGTTGGGAGATTCAGATGGTGTGGTTTCCAGAGGAATGTTCTCGTATTCTGGGGGACTGCTTGGAGGGATGTCATCGTGTTCGATCATCTCGGGACTGCTGCCAGCTCTTCCCTCGTGCGCTATACTTCCATCACGACTCGGTCTTCTTACTTGTGCAAACGGACTGTCTGGTCTCGAATTCGATCGCGGTCGTGGTAATCCGGGGGATGCGAATTCATTGTTCGTAGTATCCAGACTGATAACTGAACTTGCGCTTCGCTCTCTTCGATGATAATGGCTGCTCGCTGCAATACTTGCAACATCACCAAGTAGCCCTTCCCTTTCACTCTCAATACTATTTGCCCGTAACCTCGTTCCATCATGTCTTGCAACTCCCAAGTCTCCGTATGCCACCGCAGACACTGCTTTCGCACGTTCATTCTTTATTCGTTCGTGCTCAGCTCGTAATTCCTCCACAGTTCGCCCGTTATGACTGGTAGCTGAACCGGTTCTTGCACTTTCTTGCAGCTCTCGTAGCGCAACATGATCTCCCCGCTCTCTCGCTTCCCGCCTTAGTCTCCGACGTTCTTCTCGTTCCTCGTTCTCTCGTCTTCTTGCAAGCCTTACTTGATAGAGGGCCTCCATTTCTTCTTCTCTCAAGCGCTCCTCATCATCCACTGTCTCGGGAAATTCGACCACCGTATCTATACCCCCACGCTCTCCTTCTCGCCCCAGCACTTGTTCACTATGATGTGGATTCGGGTTGTATGCTGGTAAAGTCATGACTGATCTCACGGAAGTATTTCTATCCACCCCTCCGGCTGTGCGCGCAGTTGAATTGAATGTCGAAGGAGGTCCACCACCTCTCAAAGATCCATTATTCAATACGGGTTCGAGGTGCTCGTTTCTATCTGGCAATCGCCGACGTGTCCTGGACGATTGCGGGTCCCATTTCTTCCAGGCATTCTTGAGATATGGGGTTGGAACATATTTCGGATTCTTGTGCTTTAATCGGGCACGGCGAATGAGGAAGTATGCAAATATTAGGGCGAGAATAGCTGCAAGTATGCCAATGAGGACCTGTAAATCTTCTATTAGACTAGTTTGCACATTGGATGCTTGGTTACACCAAACTGATAGTGTTGGACCTAGATTGAACTCACCGGAGCAATCGTCATAGCTTGACTGTCTGAATCACTCGAATCGGAGGCATGCGCCTTGGTGGGCTCTGGTTCAGCCGTCTGTACTGAAGCCGTAGACAACGACCCAAGGTCGGTCGACGTTGGGCTGAGGGTGAATGCTGCATCTGTTGTTGGCCCATTGCTGTTGGTGTTGCTGTTCCCCGCCTCTGATGGTGTAGTAGTTGGTGTAGCTTCTTGCCGCCGTTCCGCTCCCGACACATACATTATAACCTTGGTTGAGTAGCGAGTGTGGTGGTCGATAATCGATTAGAAGCGAGGAATGTGGCAGTTGGACCCAGCGGTCATATCATTCGAATAGCTCCGTTGGAGGTAGAGGTTCGTCCCGTCTCAGGTCTGATGCCTTGACCCCTAACTCTAATATAAATAGAGCTATTCTGACGTCGTCGGTGTTCGTGCTCGCGCTCGTACCGGGAAGACGAAGATCGGATTGGCGGGGTTCAATTTGGTTACAAGTCTGAGGTCGAGTTGTGAAGGGGCAATGGGAAATGGGAATGGGAATTTCAGGAGCCAGATTGAATACTAGTAGTGCAGTGCAGTGCAGTGTAGTGGCAGCCTTGTTTGCGTGGTGGTTGGGTTGTATTGACGACGACCTGGATGCCGGGGCGACCGCACAGCTCAGCTTCCAGCGATACGACACGATACGGGGTAGACCTAGACCCACGATGGCCGACGGCTGCAGGTAAAGGCCGTTCAGAAAGTCAATGGGAGAAATCGGAAAGGTAGGGGAGAAATCAGCAGTCAAGGATCACCATCAATTACAAAAGACATTCGGGATCATTGGGAGCACACGAAAAATTCAATTGCAGAACAGACTCGATGTTGGGGGGCGACTGGGACCGCTGACGAGAGTGAGCGAAGCGCTTACGGTATGATCCTCCACCAACGAGTGGAGAGAGGGAGTGCGGGTGCAGTGGATTTAAGTTTCAAGTTGCGCGTGTAAGAAGCCGTGACTCGCTCATTCACGATATCTAAACCTCACGAGTACTAAGACTTACTACAACCAAATGACAAATTCTGGGTGAGAAGACGACCAAATTTCTATGTCTGTGGCGGTGGCTTGTTACTGCGCACTGCCATTATTGTTGCTCGTTCTCAACTTTCGCTTGCTTGCTGCCTCACAATTGGTGTACTCGAGTACTCGTACAACCACTCCAGGTTTCGGATGCACTGCTGCGGGAGGATGTTCGGGGCGCAGTACTCGAGTACTCGTATCAGTACGAAATCTACTCTGAGCCTCTGATCTACCTGGACAAATGCCTTTCTGTTTGAAAACACGACGCCGAGATCTATAGGTGAGTTACGTCTAGATTAGAAAAGATATCTCCAACGTAAAGTCTTTCTTTTTTGACGTTGAATGCACCAATGCACCACGGGTTTGTCATAGTAAATACACTTCGCTTGGTTACAACAGGTATATACTTGAATAATTCCAAATCAATTTGAAATCAGCCCTGAACAACGAAACAAGAGACTTACTTAGCCAGAGCGTTGAATATCAAATTTGTATTAAATACTCAAAGGGTTCGAAAACGTCGTGCATCAATTTGGTGGCATTGGCATAATGTTCTATAGGTATCCTAGCTCTCCATGGACAAGATATATCAGTCTTGGCACTGTTTAATCAAGAGAGTTGGAAAGAAAATGTCGGTAGACCTGGTACTCCGAAAGGGTAGTAATAAGGGGTTGAAGCAATCAGTCCTTGTTCGGTGTCTAATTGCTTAGGGAAGCAAAGGTAGCTAGCCTAGTGGGAGCACGGGAGTCTATAACACTATAGACCCCCGGTCTATAAGGCATGGACTCCCGTCTATAGGTTATAGACTCCCGCGTACTCTATAGTGCCCGAAGGGAACTTTAGAAATATAAATTTTTAAAAAATCTTTAAACTCTCTTAGAATACTAAGAATACTTATTTATATATACCCTCGACGTATTATAGCGTTTCTAGTACTATAGTGTTAGCTATAAATAATTTTATTCTAGTTATCCCTTAAAAATCCCCTCTTCGAGCTCCCTTTACAAGAAAAAAGTCGAATTTTTAACTTTCTCGCTTAGTATCTAGGTAGTGCCTAGTACCTAGTCGGAGCAGTCGAAATAATACCTAGGCGCGCTATAGGCCGACTATCGGTAACCTCGCTAGGATACTTTTACTATCGTTTCAAGCTAAATTACGTAACTATGCGTACTAGCTACATATATCTATCTATCTGTCTTTCGGTCGATCGTCTGTCTATACTCGTAAGTCTCCCTCCCTCCTATCCCTCCCTCTAGTCCCTCCCACTAGGTAGCTAGACTACAAACGCTAGGTTATATGCCAGTGCTAGATCACGTGATACAACATATGGATGTTGCGACAGGAAGAGAGGGGGTTTCTTAAAAAATGTAGTTGGGCATCGCAGGCGTCTCTCTAGCAGTTTGTGCATTGTGGATCATTGGCTTGGAAAATTTCCAGTACTTCCCTCAAAGTTACCTTCAAATATACGTTTCCTCGGACTCATTCTTCGCACTACTG
Organism: Hymenoscyphus occultus; assembly: GCA_900536445.1. NCBI lineage: Eukaryota > Fungi > Ascomycota > Leotiomycetes > Helotiales > Helotiaceae > Hymenoscyphus > Hymenoscyphus occultus. The sequence goes on from UNPT01000086.1 coordinate 60,441, forward strand.
TAAATCTAACCTGAATTTTCTGTTTCGGCATATCTACATATGGGCTGGTTCGTTTACGAATTCATACTTGTTCCAATGGTTTTACAAAGAGATTAGTCTGGCAATTTATATTCTTTTCAAGGACGTTACTAATTTACGTATCTCGGAAAATGTTCCCTTAGAGGGTAATCTTTGACGTGATGATTTACATTTCCTCGTTTTGTAGTAATCTGGATATCACATGAGGCTTTGTAAGTAACAAGAGAGCCTCGGAAGATTGACTCGTTTGCGTTGTGTAGCTTAATATGAACTGTACTCAGTGTTAATATTGTAATATACAATTTCATGGGGCAGCATCGAGATCCTACGAATGTTAAGATACATGCCGGGTAATAGGAACTCATGAAATATTCAACTATCCACACAAAAGACTTCCACAACATGTCGAATCTAATTCTAGGAAGACTACGAAACAAAACACTCCTGTATATGCCCAGGAAATTTTAGTAACATCAATCTTCAACACTAATCTCAAAATCAAAGAAAAGTGTACCCTCTCGAACTGGTAAAGAAGTTTCGGAAAGTTGTAGACCTACATCCCCAAATACTCCAGGACCATTCCAACCACCCATCAGAACTCATGAGGCAGAAAAAATCAACCTCTCTATCCAAAAACAAGACTCCCAGGAAATCCCCTCGCTTAACCCATTTCCGCGCAGAAACCAAAAAAAAGATGAACTAGCCCCAGCCAGCCTTCACAATCCGACACCACTCCACTTCACGTACACGTTTTTTCCCATCCTCGATAGCCTGGGATAATATTATATTTCATCCACAGCCGTTACAAGCGCGCGGCTGCGAGTAATACTCATTTTCTACCCTCCATCATTAAAGGCATTAGCAAAACTGTAGGTGGAGTGGCCGCAAGGATTCGCAGCGGTTATGCCTGGTATCGGTAAGATCCCCTTTCAACGAACACTGTAATAATTTCAGTCATCCTCGTTAGGGAGGGACTAGATTTCGCGTAATTCCATACGTCCGAATTCAAGTAGACTTGTTTTTGCGTTCCATCTCTTTTTTTTCTTGTGATAGATGGCGTATAAGTGGATATTTTCTTCATAGATATTTGTTCTGTTGAAATATTCAAGACTAAGTAAGGTTCAGCCTCTTGCCACCTTCTAGAAACAGAGAAAGATCACTACTATAATTAACCTGAAGTAAATAAGTCTTGACGATTGTAGAATGAAATCTTTTCTAAGTGCCCCTTTTGAGAACAAAGTAATCCCAGGGTATATAAGCGTGGTAGGGTTGCAAAAACTCAAGTACTCCAATTCCCATTGCTCACCAGCTCTACTAGTGAACCTCGTCTTGTAAAACTCCCATGGCGCAGGGTACCACCCAGATTGATGCCAGTCAACAATCGCAGCTATCTTGGGTGCGCCCTTTTCATCCCATGACATGAGGATATTGCTACGATGTAAATCGCCGTGAGTAAAGACAATTGGAGAGTCGTCCAAAAGGCCAGCACGCCAGGGATCTGGGTCTGAGGTATCTTTCTGGGGCATATCAACGCCGGAGAACCAGTTGTGAAAGGAGGGGACGTCGGGAAAACAGGCCTCGAGTTTGTTGCCTTCAAAAATCACATCGGTCACTTAGCCTCCAATCTCAGTATAAGAGTCTCTAGGGAGACTCTTACGTCCCTTGTGAGGTCCAGGTCCGCCAAGGCCGCAAAGCCACACTTAGCCACACGGGAGCCGGCACCGAGAGCCGCATACGCCCTTGAGCCTCACCTGCACGCATGCGGCTCTTTGCACCTACGTAGCCGCACCTACACATGTCGGAACGACATAAAAATAAGACAGATTTGTAGGGCTAATTAAGTACTGTCTTGTCCTCGAAAAATATACGCTTCCGACCGGTGGAAGTGCCGCTAGAGAGGCGTAAAGAGCCGCACGCTGCGGACGAGTTTTGGTGTTCCTGCTGACTTACTACGCACCCACTTTTCCCTTCCCAATGTAGTAAGTAAGGACTACGCTATGCCTAATGTAGTAAGTAAGGAAGGTTTGCGTTCTAGACCTTACAAAGGATTCTAGAGTCTCTTTTAGGGATCCGAGGAACGAGGGAAAAATCTATATCGAGACGAGAGTATTATACTAGATTACATAGCTGTCAGGGTGGGGTATTGATTAGATTGTCCGCAAGGAGAGAAGGAGAGAACTCCTCGCGGTGGAACTAACTAAATAGCTACGGAATACCGAATACCCCTATTCACTCAAGCCAATCCATTCACTATAAAACTCGAAATCGAACCTTCACAATAGCCTCCGGATATAATCCCTTATAGGTTAGCGCGAACCCGGGCTTATAACCTATTAAGTAATATATAGGATATAACCCTAATACTAGTATAGTATAGTATACTATCGCTAGGATTAAAGTAGGTTAAAAGGTATATTAATTAGAGTCTATTCTATAAGATGTCACGGAGTTGGAGGAACTAGGGTTAGATCACGTGCGTCACGTGCGTGCTACGAGGAATCCTGTATATAGGCTCTTGTTCCTCTGGAACTCTCTTCCCTCCTTACTTGGTTGTTCGCTCTTTATAGCAGTGTTCGGTTTGACTCAGTATTCATTACAGCAAGCAGTGGTTCACTCCACACGTTCACATAAGAGGCTAAGTATAGTAGTAGTAGTAGTAGTAGTAGTAATTATATAAGTACGGAACTAAGTTACCCCAGCTCCGACGTTATATGTGACGACACGCACAGCTGATGGACCGCACACAAATGCACGACTACGGCAGGTGTAAGTTTGGCACTGTGGAACTGTCTATTCGAAGATTCTAAGCTGAAGAGAAGAGGAGAGCTCGATGTCACGAATCACGTGTTCACGTGATACTTGTCATAATGAGAGGCGCAACCCTCGACAGGCACATCCAGGTTTCTTATAGCAAATAGGGATCGCTTAGGGTAGCTAAGCGATCCAAGGATTTCCATTGGTCATTGTCACGTGACTAGACTTGATCATGCTTGATCAAGTGAGCAACACTGAGCAGGATCATACGGATCAGGGTGATCAGTATGATCAAGGAAAGCGAAGGTTCTATATAAGACTGACACGACTGCCATTAGATAGGAGCTTCGTGCTCAACTTAGTTATCAATCTTATCATATTTGTTTGAGATCTTTGATACAAGTAACGAGTTCACTTCCAAGTGAACAACCCGATAGTCTTCTTCTTATCATAGCATACCAACCAGCGAACACCCAGCCAAGCCTAGTTAGCCAGTTTGAGTATTCGTTACATATATCTTTAATTCTAATAGCCCCTAGCTAGTATACGTATAGTTATACTACTTGGCTTAAAACGCTAGTAAAAGTATTCTAGTAAGATTACTAATAGTTCAACTATACCTTATAGCGCGCCTAGGTATTATTCTAACTACCCCGGAACTACTAGTAAATACTAAGCGAGAAAGTTAAAATTCGACTCTTTTTTTTTATAAAGGGAGCTCGAGAAAAGGATTTTAAAAAGTAATTATAATAAAATTATTTATAGTAAACGCTATAGTACTATAAACACTATAATATATCGAGGATATATATAAATAGGTATTCTTAGTATTATAAGCGAGTTTTTAGAGATTTTTAATATTTTAATATTTTTAAAGTTCTCCCTAGGGTACTATAGAGTACGCGGGAGTCTAGAACCTATAGACTCCCGTCTATAGGGTATGAACCGGGGGTCTATAGTGTTATAGACTCCCGTGCTCCCACTGGGAATCCTCTTTACCTAAATCGTTTTCTTTTTACAGGCACGCCGTACTTTAAACAAGAATGCCACAACACATATTGTCCCCCGAGACGAAAGAAGAATCAAGATATCAAGTACCTCCTCAAAAGCGGTCCTAGAAACGCGTAAATACCACGCGACAACAAACATACTCCATTCATATTCCAACAAAATCCCATTCTTCGTCCTCAAAGTCCATAGACGAACAATGTTCCTCGTCGCTTAATAGAGACCTATAAAAAGCCTCGCTTAACCCAATTTCCGCGGAGAAACATAACAAGAAATAAGCCCACCCTACCCTTCATAATCCAACATCACTCCACGAACGCGAAAACATCTAGGATCCTGACAAATCAAATGTGGGCGGTGACTCTTTCCAGACGCATGGCCCGATATCCCTCATAGCCTTTCGACGGGGTATAGCTCTTTTGTAAACGTTTCTCCTCCGCGCTTATGTCCTAACAACCACCGAAATCTCGAGCTCCCGAAATGACAGGGGATTTTCTCACTCGCGGAGTTTTCTTTCGAGTGTACCGAGAGCTCGGAATCTTGGTTCGTTAAATAGGGGATGGAGTTTGTATGGCCGGGTAAGTATGTCGAGATGGGAAATGCGTGGTGCTGACATACTTCAGGTTCTCGTCTGCGAGGATGAGGAATCTTCATTTGGCAGGACTGTGGGTTTGAGTGGTGCATGATGTTGCAGTAACTCCCTAGGTAGGAATTGGTGCAGTAATCACTCTGCATCATTTGGGAAGCGGATGTATGTACAGAGCTCTCAAAGTGGTGTGACTCGGGAGGGGTTGAGATGTATAAGAGGGGTACATGACTATGTCCAATTCCTCATATCTTTCTGAACTCCACAAGACAATTCATTACTCAAAAACAAAAAGAAACAGCCAACCACCTATCCCGTCCCCTGAAAATCCTCACATCACAAAAATGACCGCTCCAAAATTCCCCTTTGCTCGGCCCTCAGACTACCAACCACCTCTGGAGTACGCCCATCTTCGAGCCCAAGATCCAGTGTCCCAGGTCGAGTTATTCGATGGAAGCCTCGCTTGGCTGGTCGTCAAATATAAAGATATTTGTAGTGTTTTGACGGATGATCGATTATCGAAGGTTAGTTTCTTCCCTCTACTAGCACTTTAGTCCTTCGCCTTTCTTTTCTTTTCTTTCCTTTCCCCCTAAAAGAGCCATTGAACTGACGAGATCATCAAAGGAGAGGACACGACCCGGATTCCCCGAATTGAGTGAGGGGGGTAAACTGGCTGCTAAGAGTAAACCGACTTTCGTGGATATGGATCCGCCTCAGCACATGGCTCAGAGGTAAATAGGCCTTACTCCCAAGATACGAAGGGAGACAGAGAGGGAAGAATCTACTAAACCACGAAAAATGAAACCAGGAGCATGATTGAACCCCTCTTCACCAAGCCCCAAATCGACGCCCTCCGTCCCCAAATCCAAGAAACCGTCGATCAACTCCTCACCACCATCATCGCAGAAAGGGACGCACGCCCTTCAACCAATTGTTCCCTCCAAGACGTCCAACCTTTTGACATCGTCGAGAAATTCGCCCTCCCAGTCCCTTCATACGTATATCCCCTCGTCTATTTATCTTTTCACAAAATGAGACACTTACATGTTGCAGACAATCTACACCCTCCTCGGCGTCCCCCTAACCGACCTCCCCTACCTCAGAACCCAAGCCGCAATCCGCACCAACGGCTCCTCCACCGCCCTCGAATCCAGCCGCGCAAACGCCTCCCTCCTCTCCTACCTCAGCACCCTCGTCTCGCAGCGCATCACCGTCCCAAAGCAGGATCTCATCACCCATCTAGTAACCACGCAATACCACCACGGCACCCTCCAAAAAGACGACATCACGCAAATCGCCTTCCTGTTGCTCGTCGCAGGCAACGCAACAATGGTCTCCATGATCGCCCTCGGGATCGTGACGCTACTCCAACATCCGACACAGCTGGAGTTATTGAAAGCAGACGGGGAAAAGTGGAGTCCGAGGGTGGTGAGTGAGTTGTGTCGGTTTCATACTGCGTCAGCGCTCGCTACGAAACGGGTTGCGAAGGAGGATATCGTGTTAGGTGGGAAGAGGATTAGGAAGGGTGAGGGGATCATCGCTGCGACGATGAGTGGGAATCGGGATGAGGAGATGTTCGACCAGCCGGAGGAGTTCGATATGACGAAGGAGAGGGAGGTAGAGGCGTTGGGGTTTGGATGGGGAGAACATCGATGTGTGGCTGAGTGGCTGGCGAGAGCGGAGTTGGAGATTGTCTTTGGTATGTTCTTCTTCTTCTTCTTTGCCTTCGCTGGGACTTTTTCTCTTTCCGAGGCGATGGAGGTGGGCTGACTTGATATAGCAACACTCTTTAAGAGATTGCCGAATCTTAGACTTGCTGTTCCTTTTGAAGAGGTCAAGTATTCGCCCCCTCACAAGGACGTTGGGATTTCGGAGCTTCCTGTTGTCTTCTAAGAGACCTGGCTGAATCGTATATTCCTGACTCTTCAGAGCATGTCGGTTGAGAAAGCGTGGATTGGTCTGGGTGTGGGAAGTAAAATATTATGTAGCAAAAATGGCGTCGCTTGTTATTGTAGTATAGTTCCAAAGTATATAGTATCAACACACTACTCGAGTACTCTTGGTTTAATAAAACTTCTCCACGAAGCGACAACCGATCCTTCATGCGCTTGTTGATGCCCATCTCATACACCAGGTGGTCAAGAGTAAACAGCCAGGTGTTGTTTTCACATTGACCCCGCGATGACGACTTCTGATCCTGATTAACATATGAAAATACTTCATTCATTCCGGGAAAATCTCTATTGCATGGAAAAAAACTCCTCATTCATAATCTGATTTACAATGTATAATACCTAAAAATGGGCTTGTGCCAAGTACTCAAGAACGTAACGAGTATCTACTCGTCTTCCCCCAAAAACGCCATACCCTACCATGAATTACTCATCTGAACTTGCTGTAAACGACTGCGATAATGAGAAGAACCAAGACTGTGATGATACAAACGGTAATTATCCGATTTGTAGCCATCCTGCAGAAATGATCGTTAGCCAAGACTGCTTAGAAGTCATATATAAATGGGGTATAGGGAAGAATTACCTACGCGCCATACCGCGCAATGTCTTTACACTCCTGTCCACATATCCCTCACTTATCAAAAGTGTATTGGTGGTGTTTTCAATCGTTTCTCTTTGTAGACGTAAATCTGCGAGGGTACTTGCTCCGATGGCTTCCGTATCATTTGCAAGTGCTTGACTAGCCTTTAGACGTTGCGAGCTGCGATCCAACCTGTCGGTCCCTGACAAGAGCTGTTGTCTTTGCTCCAGCTGAACGTCATTTGGGTTATCCGAGTATCGACCACCAAAGAGGGCAGATCTATCGTCGGCTAGAGTTCGCAACTTCCGTTTCGCAACATCGATGTCGGACTCGAAGTTTCGGAGACGTTGGTTTACTTTGGTTCGGTTCGCGGAAGGGATATTGGACTTTTCAAGTTTCATTGATGACAGCTGGGAAGATAATCAGCATCTCTCCTAGATGGATGTGACGAGGGATTTCCGGAACGTACGATTTCGTCTGCCTCCTCTAATGCTCGCTCGGCTTGGCTGATTGCCGCCTTTCTTGGTTCGCCGGACAAGTCTGGGATTTGATCCAACTTCTGGCTGAGGTCGGCCTGGACTAACTTGAGTTCGGCCTCGTAGCTGCTGAAGAGCTCAGAGCCAGCGTCGGTATCGAGGGGGTTCGACATGATTGCGAAGGTGGACGTGAGAGTATCAGACTGGTGAGTGGGGTGATTGTGTTGTTGTATGTGGTTGCCTTCCACGTCGTCGCAATGCCACTACCAGGAGGGTTCCAGGGGGTGTTTCGGTATTTCCACTCGGGGACTGGATCGTGTTCAACCACTCGAATGGGAAGGTGGTGATGGTTTGGTAGACGAATGCAGTGCGGTGTATGGTGATGAGTGTGAATTGTGGATGTATCGGTGATTGATGTTTGCAGGTGTTTCTCTGTATCTCCGTCCCGAGGTTGGCCACATCACGATGTTGATTGTCCTGATTGTCCAGATGGTTCTTGGCATCTTCAGCCACACTCCATTCCGCCATTTCAGCCACACTTCAGGGAACGGTGGCGCTGGGAAACCCGGCGGAAGAGGATGACGGCGGGGAAAGCGCACTTGTGGGAGAGGGCCGAGAGAGCTTGCAGCGATGCAGCGAATGAGAAGAGCGGCGCAAGAGCTCTGAACCTTGTTGATGTTCGCCTAGCGGCCGTAGAGAGCTCTGAGCCTGTTACAGGTGAATGCTCCCCTCCATGATTTCTATGATTGACGTCTGCAGTGCATATTGCATGCAGCAGCATCACGACTCTCTGACTCTTTCTCTTGCACCTTGTGAGAAACGCCAGCACGTACAAGTGAAGCACTACTGTACCTCTACTCCGTACTGGTACCTATGTACCTAGCCAGCCACCTTGCTGTACTGACACATTCTTAGTCCAAGAGCCACCAGTATCCTGTACTCGTAGTGTGTACTCGTAGTCTGTACTCTACTCGAGTACCCTCAAATCGCTCAAAAAGCAACCATGCCGCCACCAGTACCAGTCCACCCTGCGGCCTCTGCCACCTCATCCCAACCTCCATCTCCACCTCCTTCTGGACGCCTGTAATATCATTTTTTCTTATCTAACCTATCTCACCTTGCCGTCCTTCACCTTTTCATTCTTCACCTTTACCTTCACCTTTTTCCTTCTTTTTTTCGTTGTAATTCTTCTTCTTCCCTTCTCTCTTCACTTCCCCCTTTCCCAAAATGGCCCGCCTAACACCCGTTCCCAGAAAGAAAGTCGCCATCGTAGGTAGTGGTTCTGCTGGCATAGCTGCGCTATGGGCCTTGAACAGGACGCATCACGATGTCTACATTTACGAGGCCGCGGATCGGCTGGGAGGGCACACCAATACCGTCGAATTCAAGAATGGCAACCACAGAACCATGGTCGATACTGGATTTATCGTCTTGAATACCGCCACCTACCGTAATGTTCAATGCGCTCGTTTCAATGGTATCTACTAACATGCGACAGCCAATTTTATTGCTTTCCTCAAATCCATTCGAGTCCCGACGACCTTGACGGAAATGACCTTTGGGGTTTCGAGAGATAATGGCTGTTTTGAGTGGGCTGGTACCTCCCTTTCCGCCGTATTCGCCCAACGCAAAAACCTACTTTCCCCTTACATGTGGAGGATGATATTCGATATTATACGCTTCAACCAGTTTGCTCTGGACCTACTGAAGACCGAGGAACTTAGTGAAGAACCTGCCATGCGTACGAATGGCAACGGCAAATCCAACGGAAACCATGTTCATTTCTGCGAAGAGGTCGAAAGTATTGGTCAATATTTAGAAAGGGAAGGATACTCGGATTCTTTTCGGGACGACTACCTCATACCCATGACCGCTGCCGTATGGAGTACTAGTCCTGATAAGTGCACCTTGGACTTTCCCGCCGTTACGTTGGTTCGGTTCATGTAAGTGTGAGGAAGCGATGACATTGGGGCTCCTGCTAACATGATACAGGTGGAATCACCATCTGTTAAACACTATTTCTAAAAGACCTGACTGGTTGACCCTCAAGTATTGCGCAAAAAGCTACATAGATGCTGTGATGAAAGGATTCCCACCAAATCACATTTTCCTCAACACTCCGGTCGAAACAGTCACGAATGACGACGATGGTCGAGTTCGACTCCATCTGAAGAATGGTCGTTCGGAAATTTACGATCATGTTATTCTCGCAACTCATGGTGACCAAGCACATGCTATTGTACTTCCAGAAGCCGATGCCGAGGAACGAAGTATTTTGTCGGGATTCAAATCTAGCAAAAATACCGCAGTTCTTCACTCCGACTTGTCACTAATGCCAAAATTGAGATCTGCCTGGTCATCTTGGAATTACATCACCAGAACCTCGCCAACCTCATCAAATGTTGATCAGGTATGCCTGACGTACAACATGAACATTCTTCAACATCTTCCTGAGGAAATCTTCGGCCCCGTTCTCGTAACACTTAATCCTCTACATGAGCCAGCCCCTGAAACCATCCAAGGGCGATACAATTACACCCATCCTCTTTATAACGCGCTAGCCATCCGTTCCCAGAGTCTCCTCCCTCGAATCCAGAATACAAGGGGAATCAGCTACTGTGGTGCCTGGACTAAATATGGATTCCACGAAGATGGTTTCTCTTCTGGACTTAAAGTTGCACAAGATCACCTTGGCGCAAAGCTACCATTTGAGTTCAAAGACAGCACTTTTAGCAGAGGAAAGAAACCTGTTCTTGGACTACGGTATTTTGTGCTCAGGTTGTTGATCAGGATTGTGCAAGTGTTTATTTATATCATTGAGACAATATTCGGTGTGCAGAGAGGTTCCAGAACGCAGGGCAATGGGTTCAAAGCAATCGGGAATGGAAAAACAAAAAAGCGTGTATAAATTTTCATTTCATGCGTCATCGTTGCGAATTTGGGCGTGGGTGGTATTGTCAGCGATTCATTGTGGGCTTTGACTTTACATGGCGTTTACAAACGGGGTTCTGGTTCACAGTATAGCAAAGCAAGCAGTTGCAAACAAGATTGAATTTATTGGCAAGCGAAAATCTGGATTTATATATACGAAATATGTGAAGAATTGATTACAATACGACGAGTACTGTACGTAAAGCCTATCTTGAGCGCGTTCCTCCAATTCCCACTCCTTCCCATTTCCTTGCTACTTCATCAACTCATTATACATATCCTCTCTTTTCTTCTCATCGTTCATTTCTCTGTGCCTTTGATTTCTTCCCCTCCTTTTGATCACGACGAAATATTTGACAATTCGCTCTCGCCAATCTTCAGTCCCCTATTTACTCCACCTCACTCCATCATCCAACTACATCCCATCCCATTCCAACCCCTCACCACTCAATCAATGACCGCCCAACTAAACCCAACCCCCACTCCTCACAAAGGCCTCTGCCCATAACAAACATACAAATCCGAATAAGTATGATACCTCAAATCCTTCAACTCCCTCCGACAGCACGCACTCATCACATCAAACTCCTGCTTACTCCACCCCAACACCCTCGTAAAATGCGCCTGTCCATACGAACTCGTCGCATCCAGCATCTGATGCTGCTGATACAGCCCCAACTCCTTCCACCGCTTCTCCTTCGCCCACGGACTATTCGGTACACGCGTCACCTCCTCATGCACGCCTACATAGCCCGCCTCACTCAACATGTCCTTGAGTCGCGGCGCGATGTCGAAGGAGCGTCCGATGGCTTCGCCGGCTTGGTGGAGCCCTTCTTGCCATTTTTTTATCATGGGCGGGAAGGCGATTTCGTGCTCGTTTTGGATGCGGAGGAGGACTTCGAATTCGACGACTTCGAGGTACCCGCCCGGTTCGAGGTGGGTGAGGGCTTGGGAGAGGAGTCGCGGCCAGTCTTTTATGGAGCCGGCCAGGGAGCGGATGTGGATATAGGAGAAGGGCTTGTGGCGCCAGGTGTCTTCGAGGTCGTCGACTTCGAATTCGAGGTTGGGTGGGATCCTGGTGGGGAGGGGTTAGTGAGGGGTGGTGGGTTGGGATGGCTGGGCGATTATCTCGCTTGGAGAACGAGAAAGGGGTGAGGGGGAGGGGTAATGAGGTGTAGGGAGCGAACTTCGGGTAAGAGTGGGGCAAAAGGGGAGGTGGCGACTAGGTAGCGAGAGGCGAAAGTAATGAGAAAAGGGGGAGCATACCATCCGGGTTGAATAGGCGACAAATCCGATCCTATGATATGAGCTTCCGGGTATTGACTTTGCAAAAGGCATTAGTATTATCATCCAATACAATCTACTGAACGAACATAAAGAATACTCACTCAGCAAAATCAATGGCCCATATCCCGGTCCCAGTCCCGGCATCTAGGACTCGACTCGGGTTCTTGATCGGCGCATGGACAAGTTTGCCGTCAAAAGCGAGATTGAAGACGTGATGATGCTGTAGTGAATTTTTTTAGAAATGTTGTGGTGGTGAGAGTGGATCAACGGGAGTGGGTAAGAGGGAGAATAACATACCAGGTCCAAACGATCTTGTTCTGTTTCATCATTGGGCTTTGTGATGTTAGTCTCAATCACAATTCCCGCGGGACTTATATCGATAGAAACGTACGATCAGATATTTTCCATCTCGATAAGCGTGGTATCTCCTCCCGTGCTATGTGGCCATTAGTATTCATATGGACACTGGGATACTTGGGGGAGACTATACCTCTTCTCTGTTATAAGAAGTTAGTCACAACCTGAAAGTAAATGCACGTAGAAGAAAACGAGGATGAAGTAGGTAGTTACTAACCGGTATCTAGTCACACCAGACGATAACGAAGTGCGTGAACTTGTCTCTCTGTATCAGTCCTCATATCAGTTCTCTTCTGCACAAATACCAACTAACCAACAAGGTTCCAACCGGGGCACCACACAACGAAAAGGCAAAGATAGAACTCACGAAGCATCATCCCCAAAAGCCGAATCACCCTCCAACGCATCAATTTCCTTGAGACCCAACCGTCAGTCAACTACCAAACCCAACCAAAAAGGAAAACTCACGTCTGCTTCGATATCCGGTTGAGCCGCCGCGACAGCGGGAGCAGCGGAAGCCACGGCTGGCGCCGGGGTACTTCCAGTAGTATCTTCTGGTGGCGTCGCTGGCGTTAGACTTTCCATTACGGTGGTTGGATTTGCTGTGGCACTGGATTCTGGGGGAGCCGCTACGGCTACGGATGAGGGGTTTGTTGATTCAGACATGACGAACTAGTGTAGACGACGGGATGATCGGATGAAAATAAAAAGAGGCCCTCCCGAAAAGGTATATGTAGCCCCCAAGTATCATTGGTATCCTAGGAAGGAAAGAATAGAAGAAGGAAACGTTACTTTTCGTCTCCAACTTAGAAGGAATATCACTTGGAGACTTGTGGTTCCTGTTCATTCGTTGCGGGAGAGGTCCGGTGTTGGAATACTCCACCGCACTCCTCAACCTTCGAAGCGAGGGGGCATGTTATATTGCGTGAGGAAATGAAATATGACCAGAAAAAGAACGCTGACAAGACCCTCCCAACAATTTGATGTAAAAGTGTGTGACGACAGTATTGAAGGGTGGGTGCACAGATGATACATTCGTTTGTCTGCATATATCAGGATTCAGTATCCATAAAAACGATGAACTTTTACATACTACTCCGCCCTAGGTTACGGATCTTCCCGTCTTACAGTAGTATTCAACCGAGGGGTAGCGTGGGAAGCGAAGGAGCAACCAGGATGGAGATTGGTCGGACCGGACATCATTCACAAAAACCTCAGGGGAAAATACCACACCACATGATATCAAAGTTCAAATATGCTTTGCATTGCAGAAAACAAATGCGGATCCAACCCGACGAGGTCCTAAGACCGCACTATCGTTCCACCTATCGAGTGATGAAATCTATCCGAAAATTCTTCAGCAATCGCGAAAGTCCGAGGGATCGATGTGAAGTTTCGGTTGCTCGCCACGACTTATCGAACCCGGCAGAATGGTTTTGACCCGAGTTATATGACTTACACAACATGTTGTTGGAGATGTGACTCTCACAAGAGCGAATCATTATCATTCCAGCTTGACCCAACACTCGCATGTGCGATCAATCTGGGGTAATGACATGATGTTGCTTTTCGTCTCTGCCTCACATGGGTTGCCCTTGTCTACCCCATTTTACTCTGAAAGGTTCTACCAACCGTTCTTGTAACCCGGAACGAGCAACACCAATTTAGTATCAAAGATACTGACGTTACAATGCACTTCGGAGTCGGTCAAAGACGGTGGCCGTAGACCCAAAATTGACATGCGCAGGTGCTTTTGTATGACCAATATCTTCATGAAATAACCCTCAACATCCCAAAAGTAAGGCTGAACATGAAGCCTACGACCACGGCAAGTTTTCGCCTCGGCGACCAGATACCTTCCTGTTGAATCGTCCACCCCACGCACCCCAGGGGCCATAAAAACCCCATGACACAACCCCATAACAGATCATCTAGCCCGCCGCCTCCCAGATCATCATTTCCAAAGTCGAAAGCACCACCGCCCGCCCCAGCCCCTGTAGTGCCCGCATTATCATCAATCCAGGCATCTTCCATCCGTCGCAATGTGGTAGGTGATGGCATGGTGTCGGGCGTGTGTATGCTGGACTGTATAGAGAGAAATTGTAGACGAAGCTGGTTTACTTCGGCAGGCGTGAAGCCACCTGAGAGCAATCGGTCGAAGCCGCGAACGGCAGGTGTTGTTGTCACGGTTGGCCGTGTTGGACTTCCACCTTTAGAACTTCCCTTTTCCCCTTTCCTTTCTTTCTTCAATGGCTTTTTCGCTGCGATAGCTTCGGCCGAAAGCTCCTCCAATGTGAGAACATCGCCAATGGAGCAATTGATGTAGACTCTGTTTGGCGGAGGTTCCACTGCCTTTCCTTTGCCCTTCGGATCTGGAAGTCTAGGCGGAGGAGCTGGTATTTTGATCACTTCAGATAGAATATCGTCATCTTTCAGCAGTTTCCCGCTATGAATGAATCGAAATCGATAATTGGAGGTGGGAGGTTCGAGACGCGATCGGACAAGATGCTTCAGCGCAATGACGGATGTTTCTTCTGGCGCAAGGATATCGACGAGGAGGTCTGGAGTGGAGGTTGTAAATCGTACAGTGAGGCGAAGGATAGAAGACATGTTTGAGTGGTTGAGGTTGCCCGCTGGCAGACAATCAAGACAGATATGGTCTCAAGGTACTCGAGTACGGAGTACGGGCAGGGAGGATTCAGGTTGCAGTTGAAAGTGCAAGGCTTCAAAGAGGCCAACAACTTTTGAAGCACATGTCCAATGTTCCAATAGCCATTTCAATCAACAGATACCGCATTGGCTTGGAATCATTGCACCGGTAAATGTGTTTTTGAGACGTTGTCGTGAGGTTGATTGACGATCTAGCTTGTACTCGTACTGTCCTTGCGTACAGGCTGATTTCTCCACTGTTTGGATAGCCTCAGCCCGCTCACCCCGTGACTTGACTTCCTCATATGGCCGACATCGGGTTCTTGACGCCACACATCAATCCCGAGCCTGTGGGTGGTCAATCCCACCCCACCCCAATCACGACATTACGTTTTGAGGGTATCTTCGAGTACTATTTGCACTATTACCCGTACGTACCATTGGCTTTTCTGACTCAAGCGTTTTGTCATCATCGCCAAGCTTACAAGTCCTCCATGTTTCTTCGAAGAACACCCAACCTATACGCTCGCAAAAACCGCACGGAAATCAGTCAATTCACCTTCCAACTGCGGAAATTCTCCATCCCCGCTATGGCTGACCCCAGGGCGAAACTTCAACCGGCTGCGAGAGTGGCTGATAGAAGACAAGATGTGTGGTAAGCAGACTGATAATGTCCCAAATACCAGCGCTCGTCACACTTTTCCATCTATCAAAAAATGGGTTGTTTTCTTTTCGTCAAATGGACCAACAATTTCATCCTCGCTTGTCGCGGCTGCCAATAAATGGGACCCAGTTTTAACATATCGTAGGACCATTGTGAACGAGGGTGCTGCCAACTCCCCCATAAAGCCAATTGTAAATATGGGTCAAGGATTCTTTGGCTACAATCCACCAGAATTTATCATAAATGCTGCCAAGGAGGCTCTGGATAAGGTTGAATGTAATCAATATTCGCCCACGAGGGGACGTCCTCGTCTAAAGAAGGCCATTGCCGATGCCTACTCGCTATTATGGGGAAGACAATTGGATCCGGAGACTGAAATCACTATTACCACTGGAGCAAATGAAGGTGAGTTGACGAACTTGTTGGGTTGGTGAGAGATAGTAATCTCATGGAAAATAGGAATGTTGAGTGCATTTATGGGATTTCTCGAGAAAGATGACGAAGTCATTATTTTCGAGCCATTCTTTGACCAGTAAGTAACACTAATAACTCAATATATAAGACTTACTCACACCATAAAGGTATATCTCCAATATTGAAATGCCTGGTGGAAAGATCAAATATGTGCCTCTCCATCCACCCCCAGCTGGTTCAACCAAAAACACTTCAGCAGGAGAATGGACAATTGATTTCAAAGAACTCGAGGCAGCCATCACTCCCAAAACCAAAATGATTGTTCTCAACACACCACACAATCCCGTTGGTAAAGTCTTCTCCAAAGAAGAACTTCTTAAAATTGGTGATTTGTGTGTCAAAAACAACATCATCATCCTCTCAGACGAAGTGTACGACCGACTCTACTACGTCCCATTCACACGCATAGCCACACTATCTCCTGAAATCGAACGCCTCACCCTCACTGTCGGATCAGCAGGAAAGAACTTCTACGCAACAGGATGGCGAGTAGGCTGGCTTATTGGGCCCCCTCACTTAATCAAATACGTAGCAGCAGCCCACACACGAATCTGTTACTCCTCCGTCTCACCTCTCCAAGAAGCTGCGGCCGTCGGATTCGAGCAAGCGGATGCCAACAACTTCTGGACCACCGCAATCACCGAAATGAAACAAAAAATGGACTCCTTCAACCAAATCTGGGCCGAACTAGACCTCCCCTTCTCCGACCCTGAAGGCGGTTATTTCGTTCTTGTCAACATGAAGAAAGTCAAGCTTCCAGCCGATTACCCATTCCCGGACCATGTCAAGGATCGACCGAGAGATTTCAAACTCTGCTGGTTTTTGATTCAGGAAGTTGGTGTGGCGGCTATTCCTCCGACTGAATTCTATACGGATGATAATGCGCATATTGGGGAGGATTGGATGCGTTTTGCTGTTTGTAAGGAAGATGAGGTTTTGGAAAGTGCGAAGGAGAGGTTGAGAGGGTTGAAGAAGTATATTGAGCATTAGAGTAGAAGAGTTGCCTAGTGCAGTACTTGGC
Source organism: Hymenoscyphus occultus (assembly GCA_900536445.1). Lineage (NCBI taxonomy): Eukaryota > Fungi > Ascomycota > Leotiomycetes > Helotiales > Helotiaceae > Hymenoscyphus > Hymenoscyphus occultus. The sequence goes on from UNPT01000086.1 coordinate 77,201, forward strand.
GTCTAGATGAAGCTCTGGTAACGACTTAAGACTATTTAGAGATCTCTTTGAACGGTTTTAAGATGCTATGTGTATGCTGGGTGATAAAAGGTACGTGATAATATGCTGGTCTCACTCTTATTTGCTGTTTTTTCTTGGTATCGTCGCACTTAGCTTCGCATGGAAAAGGGATATCCGTGAGACAACTAGTAGCGAGAGTATAGAATATGAACGTAGAACGCAAATAATGAGTCAAGCGTATGCAAAAAAAAGCCTATCTTCAACTATATCAACATCCTATCGCATCCCATCGCCTCCAAAACTCTACAGCCCATCTCTATTATCCCCAGTAACCCATACCCACACCCAGGCCCTCCAAATACCCTATTCTCCCTTGGGAAAGAAAAGTGACCACCGGCGCATACCTACTAAATACAAATATGTATCTTTTTGGTCTTGTTAATGTAGAGTGAGTACATATACTCCATCTCATACACAAAAAAGCACCGTTACAAAAAAGGGAATTTGGTGTATTGCCTGTTTAGCGAGGGTCTAGATTATTCAGTCCAAGTATTGAAAAACAAGAATCTATACTTTTTTCTAGTGTTTATACCTTAGTTATTTTTTAGTAGTAAGGAGACAGGATAGGGTATAAGGACTTTACTACTTTGAAATTGTACTTACTTTTTTTTATTGGCGGGTACGGCATCCCGAATCTACTACTAAACCAGATGACTTAATCGCAAATCGCAAATCGCAAAAGTCATATATTAACTACTACTATGCCAGAGTGCCTATACCCCCACACCCCCACCTTAGACTTCACGTGCCTAGGCATTTTTACGTAGACACCTTGACTACCTGTTCCCCTACTGTCGCCTACCCTCGCTGCCGCTTATCCTCACTGTCGTATCCTCACTGTCGTATCCTCACTGTCGTATCCTCACTGTCGTATCCTCACTGTCGTATCCTCACTGTCGTATCCTCACTGTCGTATCCTCACTGTCGCCCACACTCGCTGCCGGATAGAGTTGTACCCCCGTATACTGTTAGGGAGAGAGGAAGAGGGAGAGAGAGGGTCAGAAGCGGGGAAATATTTTAGTTGTGTGTCGCTTATTCCCAGCCCCAAATACTACCTTCCTAAAACGGCTAGGCTAGCACGTGTTACGCTAACAATTGTTTGCTACCTACCTTTCCTCGCTCTCTCCCTCCTACTTTCTCCTCTCTTTCTTTTTTGACAACCCTTTACGACAACCATTTACGACAACCTTTTACGACAACCCTTTACGACTAATAAAGCTATAGGGATAGTAATAACAAGAAGGGATAGGGGGTAATTGTTTGCTGGGGGTAACGAAATGTAGGCGGAGGGTTATAACGAAACCTAAAAAGGTCTAGGGGGTAGGGGGGGGAAGGGAGCGGTATTTAGTTAGTACGTATAAGACACGTATAGAGCGGGGGCGGGGGTAAGAAGGGAGGGGGGAGAGAAAAGGGCGGTTCGAATTAATTATTCGAGTCAAATTTAAGCTTATTTAATTATATCGAGTAGTTTTACCTTCAATTCTAGCGCTGTTATATAACCCTAACCCTAAGCCAGTTTGCGATTTACGACTTGCGATTTCCTATAAAATAACCTTAAAAGTGACTTTTGCGATTTACGATTAAGTCATCTGGTTTAGCAGTAGATTCGGGATGCCGTAGCGGGGGGATGTAGTGTTATAGTAAGATTTTTCCGGTTAGTTGGGTTTCTGTTTTGATTAAGCGAGCGAGCGTTCAATGAGTACTTGTAAATAGTTCTAGGACAAGGGGAAATATAGAAGGTATTTATTATGGATTAGAAAAGTGAGTTAGCCTATCTAATTTTTCCAAGAGAAGCTTTTCTCCCACTGTCCCACTATCCTGTAATGAGAAAGAGTTATCTCACACTTGGCGCATAGTAGTGTCTTTCTAATCGAGGTGTAATTTCTAATACTATATAACAAATACATTATAGGACGACCGTGATCTGTATTTTTGTTTATCGATTAAGTATTATTATTTTACTCTGCGAGGCACCCTACTAAGAGTTTGTTGGCAAATATTGTCCTTCAATGATGGCTGGGAGTTTCAGGGCTACCCTCCTAGAATAAGTAAGAAACAACCCAACCCGCTCAGCTCAGAATGTGGCGTTTGCCATGCACTAGTTTACGAAAATCACTAGGTATCCTACAAGATTCATAAAAGACGCAGAGATCTGAGATGATGAAAATATCATGTGTTTCATATTTCTAAATATCATATCCAACATCGTTCCTACATACAGCCCAATCATCATAATCTAACATGCCAAAAGTCGTTTCATAATTCCACATACACGTACATACCCATAACACACTTGAATCATTTACAATGGTGTAGATTGACCGACAGCAGTGTAATCCCAGTGGCAGACATCATCGTAGGTGTCACCCTGGGTAAGGACCATGGTCTGATTGTTGAAACCAGTCTGTGCCATACTCATAGTGTCGTCTGCGTATTGAGGCCAGAAAGAGTCGAGACCAGATTGAGGGTTCTTAGCGAAGCTGGACCAAACGTCACGGAGGTAGTCGCCGACGGCAATCTCTTCAGGTGTGCTTGGTCCCTTTTCTTGAGAAACGGTGTTGAAGAGTGGTGCAAGGTCGGCAGTGTGGTAAGCTCCACTTGGGGGGTCGATGGAGACGGCAAGGTTGGGGAAGTCACCGAAGTACAGGTATCTCCAGGCTGGGTTCCCTTGAGCCTGAGCTTGGTCGATACGGACGGCACCCGCGCAGGTGTAGAGGCGAGCGTTGAACTCAGTGGCCCAGTACTCGTCGGTTTGAGGTGGCATGGCGGCCTTGAACAAACCGGCTTCGTTCCAGGTGTTACCAATCAAGTAACCTGCCTTGGCGACGTTGCGGTCAACGTAGCTGGAGAAGACCACGTCGTCGTCAATCATAGGAGCGTAAGGGTTTACGGCTGGAAGGTTGGCTGGATCGTAGCCAGCCAACACCTCCTCGGTGGTCTTGGTCATCATGCAGTCGCTGACTTCTTCGGCGGTTGAAGTAGTCTCGTTGCCACATCCGACCAAGTTGGTGATGTGGTACCAACGCTCGGCAACGACAGCTGGTTTAAGGGCAGGGAAACCATACAAAGTAGCGCTCATCAAGATGAAGCCGGAAGCGATTGGATCCTCCTCATAGGCGTAGCTGTATGCATCGACGTTACCAGATCCTGCAGACTGGCCGAAAAGGGTGATACGGCTGGGGTCACCTCCAAAGTGCTCGACGTTGTCCCGAACCCACTCCATTGCAAGGCGTACATCACGGAGACCCAAGTTTCCAGGGAGCGCGGGGTTTCCTGGATAGCCAAAGACGTTGAGACGGTAGCTACAGGCATTGTTAGTCTCAACGTCAAACCAAACTTTGAATGGTAAGAAAATTGGAGAGTACATACTTCATGGAAACGACAATGACATCCTCTGAGTCTGCAATAAAGCGTCCAGAAAATGCAGGGTCTGCTGAGGTGCCGGAGAAGTAGGCTCCTCCATAGACCCAGACAAGGACTGCCTTTGCTCTCTCACCCTTCTGGGGTTTACCCCAGACGTTGAGAGTCAAACAGTCCTCGCTCTCTGGGTTGTCGACAATAGGCACAGGCGGAGGAATAACAAATGGCGCTTGCATACAGCTTGCACCCTATTCATGGGTTAGTTCGTTGCTCCTGATTTCAGAGGACTACGAGTACACTTACAAATTTGGCGGCGTCAATGGTTTCATTGGATCCAGAAAAGGCGACGGGAGGCTGCCATCTCAAGCTTCCCACGGGTGGCATGGCATATGGAATACCAAGATATTCAGAGACCTCGGGGACATCGGGAGCGGCATGGCCAGCCACCATACCGCTGGTGGTTGGAACTTCCTGACCAACGGTCCAGTTTAGATGGCGCGGGGTTAAGGGGGCTGCCGATACCGTGGCCGCAAGGGCGGCGGCCACGACGTTGAAAGATTGTTGATACTTCATTATATTGTGCGCAAAAAACAACTGAAGTGATCGCAGTTGAAACGAATGGAGGTACCCTGAGGTACTTGTAGCGAGTGGTGAGGAGGAGGTGGAGGGTAAGAGGAGAGAAGAAGAGAAGGGTGGAGGAGGAAGTTAGGCGAGGGCTTGACATCCAACTTATACTTGATTTGCATGCCATCAAAATATACCGTACCGTACACAGGGAAACGGTCCGGGTCTCGTTAAAATGCTTTTACGAGTAGATTCCATCAAAATGCTTTTAGACTAACCGAATAAGGGGAAGTGGGTACCCCGCGTCCTGGAGTGCTAAAGACTCAAAAGTGGCCTTGTCAAAATATGCTACGGTCGACGACATTCGTCGACGCGTATGCTAGAAATATATATGAAATTTTAATGTTTTCAAAAATGATTCAAAAGGCGACGCGACAATAAGGGGTTCATGGTCCACTAACCCTAACCCAGACCCTAACCCGCGAGGCGCGAATTATTAGTGAGGGCGACAGTGAGGGTGCGTTGGTTGGTGAGGATGCGGTCGTGAGGATGTAGCGAGTGAGGTATGAACGCACATTTCCTAATCACACCCAAATGCGCACTAGGATGGAAATGCCGAGTCACCACCGAGGGCGGGGCGGCAGCCAGGGGGAATAAAAGCATTTTAATGGAATGCTTACTCGAGTAAGCATTTTAACAGGAGCCGACGGGCCGCACCGTACCTGCGACTTAGTGGAGCGTGGATCCACACACAGTATGGATATTCAAAGGTTCCATGCAAGATGTCATTGGTAAAGTCGACAGCTCCACTACTCTATTTTACGTCGGATGATCCGATTCCGAACTTCAAGTTTCTGCACCTGTCAGCACGACGTCAACGCGGGCACTTCGGCGAAGAAAATCATGGGAAAAAGGAGCTTTTGGCAGATCAAATCAGGCAATTGAAATTCCCATTCCCTTCGCTAACGAAGAGGACTAGCAAAGGCCTGGATTATTATTGTGATGTTATAGCTACTAAGCTCGTTAAACGATCGGGATCTCAAAGTAAGTTTACTTCGAAGTACTTCGTAGAAGTAAGTAGCCTTGCTACTGTGTAGTAAAGCTTGAAAGTCGGTGCGTCCTTCCTCTGCGCTATCGCTTGATTAGGGGTTCGCCAAAACATTTGAACCGTATTTTTGATTCTTTGCAGCGTTGGTGCAGCGTTGGGTGATGCCAAATACTCTGTACTTGGTGTAATGGACTTCATAAAATAGCATGTCAACTGAAGCATGCGAGTAACAAAAGAAGTTAAGGTTTCGTCCCGACGTCTGCCCCGCTTAGAGGGCCTACCGCACCGCCTACTACTTCCATAAGGCAGGTACCGAATTCAGTACCTACACTCCCCTGAAAATCTGCAACCCCATGGGCGGCAATAAGCGGTGTTAACGCTAGACATCCTCGGAGTGTCGGAGGGTCGTCATTCGAATATGATCGATTCCGGGCTGTTCTATTGGCTAGAATACAAATCGACAACAACATTGACAAAGACGATCCTAACTAGGTATAGCGAGTACCTCTTTTCTATCCACTCGATCCCCTCGAGATCACTACTTGCAGCATCGGATATTAGATTACTGCCTTATAAGGCATCTATAGTTTCACCCCATCCTACTGAGTTTTGACGGTAGATAGTGTTGGATCGTCAGTCATCGTTGAATGCGTAAATATAGACATAGCATTCTGATCTTTGATTGACTCTTTGTGTTTCTTCGAGCTAAACAGGAAGCCGGCAATGGGAAGAAGATAGAAGTACGGAGGTATTCCTTCAAGCTTTCCATCTCCAGTCGAGCACCTGGGCAGGTTTCGTACTAGGGCGTTGTTGGAGGTAACTGTGCGCCCAAAAACGGCTTGGCCTTATCTCAATGTGCTGGCTCAGACTCCCCATGTGCGTTGTTTAGTCAGCGCCCTTGATAGGGTGAGTCAGTCGTTCTTTCATAGGGAGAGGGCTATGGAACCTTCCCTTCTAAGCTGGCAATGCATGTGAACCGTCGCGTGTATGGTGGTCCAAGAGAACATCTAAATTAACTAAGAGATAGAACGTTCAAATTAGGTTTAGCTTTAGTACTCTTGATAATTCAACTGGCGGGCTGCTACTAACCAGATCTAATTAGAACATTATAGGTGTTTTGCTTATATTCAGGTTCACGTAGGAGGTGGATATGTTATTTGGGTCAAACAGCCGCCCTGGGGCACTTGTGAGGCTATTCGCACCTCATCAAGTGGAGCCCAGGCTGCCAGACGAAGGCTGTGCCCAAATAATGTGTGTAGGATTGTATGGTAATATTAGATTGTGGCTTGTATTGATAGAGTTTGTATGATGAGATTAGATTGTAGTTTATAGTTGTAGAGCTTGTTTTGTAGTAATTGCTTGTTTTGTAGTACTTGCTTGTTTTGTAGTAATTGTTTAAATTGTAGTATTGCTCTTTGGTTTAAATTGCTTTAATTAAATTAGGCTTGTTTAAGTTTTAATTACTTATATTGCTTGTTTTGTAATTATTGTATATAATTCCTCCCAAGAACTAACGGGATTAAACCCGTAAGAAACCTCCTACTTAACAAGAATTTGTCCTCGATCGATACGTCAATATATCCTAAACACGCATCCGAAGTCCACCTTCCTAGTCTTTGTATTTGCTCCTTCGTAATTCTATTCTTGTGTGCTTGTGTTGCGGCTCCTCGACGATAACTGTGACCACTAAACTTCATCTAATTTTTGTATCCTAGTGCCTTTAACCTTCTCCTTAATTCGTCTACTATCGCGGGTTTTGTAAATAGCGTATTCGAGCCTCCTCTCGCTCTTTGAAACAGTGGCGCATTATAGTATTGTTTGTCTAATTTGAATAGCTTTTTAAGAGCTTTTACCGCGTATGTTAAATCGTCCTCCGCTGCTACCACTACGTTAACCCCGCTATTCGAATAGTCCGTTTTACTGGTCTTTAGCCTTATCGATACAAAGGATTCGTCTTCCGCAAAAGTGACGTTAGATCTAGTTACTTTCTCCTTCTCGAATTTGACCTTGTCCTTAAAGTCCTCCGCCGTATATATAAGCTCTCCTAAGCGAAAGAACCCCTTGTATACTAGCTTTAAAAACACCATGAAATTAAGATTGTTCCGAATTACGTCCTTGCTACTTTTCTCCGCTTCCTTGTCCTATCGTTCCGCTGTAATGTCTTTGAGAATCTCGTAGGTAATTAGTTCCGCTTTGCGCTTCTCGTCTTCGATATTCATCCTTCTTACTCCTGCCACAATACGCTTTACCGTCTTATTGTCGAATACCTTTAGATCTAGCATCCTGTTAACATATACTAAGCGAATATGTAATATTTGTTATTATAAACTATCAGCTTTTAATTTACCTTTAAACTTGCCCGGTCCTCCTGCCGCTCTAAGTACTATATAATTCGCTAGCGGAATTGCTTAAGCTAGATATAGCTAGATTCTATTACATTTGTAGAAGAACTCGTACGCGTTTTAGCCCGAATTATATACCCTTCGAGTCCCTAGCGCTAATCTATACCATATATGTTTTACTACTAATTTTAAGAGTGCTTATAGGATTATACTATACTATACTAAGGGAGGTTCCGCGTAATTATACTTAGCAACTAGGGGCACAAGTTAGTAATTAAAACTCTGTCAAATCTTAAAAGCACGTTAGCTAATATATTTTCCGCCCCCAGGAGCTAGTGTACCATAATCTCGATATCGTATTTTGCCGCCCTCAAGAGTATTCGACGAAGTAACGTATTTACTAGGCTCTTCAAGGATTGTTTATTAAAACATACGAATATAGTAGCGTTATCCGTATAGATATAGATTCTCTTAGATCTCTATAAAGGAGCCCACCGCTCGAACGCTTCTTTAATTACTTCTATTTCAGCGATGTTTATATCGAATACGTTATCGCTAGGTTCGCGCCTTATTAACTTTACGAACGCTATTCCTAGTTAAACTTCTAAGGCCCGATCTCTCTAATTTGCTAGACTATTAAGATAAAAACCTCCGTATCCTTAAATTAAAGTATCTATAAACAGTTGAACTTCTTCTCTATCTTTCGAAAAGAACGTAGTTCCGTTAAATTCTTAAACCGCTTTGAGCTACTACTTAATATCTTAACGTACTTCGCGTAGTATTCGCTTAGCCCAGTACTTCGTCGCTATTAGTAGAAACGAAGCAACGTAGCTCCAAAGGTTTCTACAAAATACCTAGCCTAGCTAAATTGCCGGAGCGCAATAGGTGAGAAAACCCGCTAATTCTCTTGCTTCTTGTAGCGAAAGTAAGTTACCTACTAGCGCGCTTGTCGTTAATCGAATCGCTTTTGCTACCTTGTCTTACGGGATACTTAGTATAAACTCTATTATATCTATTATATAACCTAGGATTTTAACTCGAGTTCCCTTTACGTTCTTTTGCTTCTTTTAAGGTATTCCGAGAACTATCGTAAATCTATTATAATTGTCCTTAAATTCGAGTATTTGTTCTTGTAATAATCCCGGTTAAAGGACTACTACAAAATCGTCTAAGTAATAGATCATATCCTCCTACTTCAAATACGATTATAACATCTAATAAATTACTTCCGTAAACAAATTAAAGATAAAAGGAGAAGTCCTTAGTCTAAACATTAGACAGTTCTCTTAATAGTATTAGTTGTTCTATTTAAATCTAAATATCCACCGAACCTTATACGCTAGTAGGATATTCCTGAATACGTCTACTATATCGCGCTTTATAATCACCGCTCCTCGGCCTTTTTGTAGTACTATTGCGATAACTTAGCGTATTAATAAGTACTTTAAGTACGCTACTTCTACTTCGATCCTATTATTGACTAACTCTGTAGCAGGGAAAGACAGATCGTGGATTCTTCGAAGAGAACTATCCTCTTTTGGTACTAGACCAAGTAGTAAGGATATAAACCTTTCAGGTAATAGAAGTTAAACTTTTAAGATTCGACCTAATCTGAGGTCCTTTTGAATACCTTCTTCTATAGCTCCTTAATCAAGTCTCGCCGATTTGTAATTCGCGGATATTAGTTGTTTCTCGTCTCCTTCGTATCTAACTAGAGTACTAAACTGAAGAATTAATAAAAGGTAAAATCTTAGAGGTCCTAGATATAGAGCCAATAACTCCTTCTATACTTTGAATCTAAAGGGTAACAGCGAATCAGATAGTAGTTCGGCCTATCTATTATAACATTAAAATAAAGGAGAAGTATTAGGACGTGCAGGTGTAGGACAGCAAGGGTAACTTTGTATAAATATTTGGAGTAATTCCCCTAATTGTACCTTAGATACCCCTTCTCCTATACTAAACCTTTATTCTGTTTTAGGCTTATCCGCTGCCTTATCCTTCTTCTTATTACTTAAGGACCCACCGCTTGTACCCGAACCGTTGACTTTGTATTCCTTGATCGAGTGATTCCTACTATATCTTATGTACGCATAACGGCGTTTACACTAGGCCGCGGTACAAGAGAAATTGTTAAAGTTCCGACAAAGTGCTATAATATTGTTTAGCTCTTTCTTAAACCTATGCTTCTCTACTCTTCCTCCGCGTCCACTCGAACCTATTCCGCCACTAGATTGACTAGGCGTCTTTACAACCGCGCGACAGTACTACAGAATCCATCTCTTAGGAAGAATCTACTTATTATGGTTGTACAAGTTGTTTTAGAACTTGCGTTCTTTGTGGAATTGAATTGCTATTAGGAGGATTCCTTTTAACTAATTATATGTCTTCGTTAATCTTAACACTTCGTTATAGAATATGTTGTAAGCTCTGTTCAACAGCGGGTATTTGTCTCTAAAGAAGACGTTGATAATCGATATGTACTGCCTGAAACCTTCGCTCTAAATTACGTGGGTGTTTCTGTAATCCCTTAATTTTCCTTTGACCTTTACACTCTTCATCTTTCCATTATCGAATACCATATTGTAATCTCTCTCGTCGTCGTTAAAATCCGCCGTAAAAGTTAATTTGCAGACGTTAATTAGGTCGAACTTTTCTAGAACAATATCTACCACATACTTGCGGTTAATCCCTTGGAATTGTGGCAAGAGCTTCTTTTGCTCGTCTGATAACTTACCTTTATTATTATCATCTGCTACCTAAGTTCCGCCTGCTCCTTGTGCCTAGACCGGTCCTGCCGTAGCACCTCCTGGGTTGTTTGTCATCGCCGCAATTCGAGCTTGCGATTCCTCCCTTAACAACATCAATTTGAGGTTATGCTCTTCCACCCGAAATCGATCCTCCAACGACATATTACCCTGTAACGCCTCTTGAATTCCCGGCAATTGCCTGTTCTGATGTTGTTATTGTGGTGGTGGAAGTGGGCCACCTGAACCCGTACCCGTTTGTTGTGGAGTTGTCATCTTGTCGAATTAATTCGAATTGCACTTGAATGAGAGTGATATGCCGAATCTGACGAAAGGACCAGCCTTTTAAATAAGAAAACTGCTCCTGAGAGCGTGCAACAACAATCCTACAATCAGTGGATTTGTTGTTGGTGTTGTGGACAAGTGATCTAAGAGATCAAACGATATATGCAAGCTTGCTTAGTCACCCTCAATACGCAAAACACATCCTATAGTTAAAGACTTAGACTTAGAATAAGGATATAGTTATAACTATAGTTAGTTCAATTCTAGATGTCCTTCGGGGCAACAATTAAGAAAATAAGTTGTAGAAGTGCTGTGCGTGCGCATCTGGCTTCAGGTAAGGCGTAGCGCATATACGAAACATATACGAGCATGCGGGTCCTACCGTCCTTAGCGGACATTATCCGATTTCTAGAACGATCTGACATCTTAGTTCTATGCTGTGGTGTTTTCAAATGCTTAAGAAAGGCCCAGGTATTTTTCATGGAAACATGTAGGAACAGGGGTGTTATCCCTTTGACGCAGTATATGTACGTTTGGATTTTTGGGTTTACGATTCCCTCTTTGAGCGATAATCGTCCGAAAACGCTTGTTTTTAAAGCTTATTCGTATTAAAAAAGGCAAACAAGAGGCTATCGCTGGGAACGTCAAAATATTATTCAATTACTATAAAAGACTAACTAATCTAAATCGCCTTCGTCGCTCGATTCCCGCTCTTTATTAATATTATTAGAGTCCCTATAACACCCCCAAATTACAGTAGTATTACTGTCATACTAATGATACGGTAGAAAACACTCCTAGTACAAGGAAATCTCACAGTTCCTTCTAGGTCGGATATACACGAGTAATTAATTTAGTATAGTAGTTATTATATAAAGGGGGTGGACAGTTAATGCTAGACACTTTCACGCAGATCATATGTGAGAAAAGTCTATATCTTACAAATCCGAGTCTTTGATTAGCTAGTTTAGCTAAAAATCGGGGCCGAGACATACTATGATCAGCGACAGTGTCTAGCATTGACTATCTACCCCCTTTATATTAATCAAACTTATCCCTCAAACTTTTACTTCTATAGCGACTTTTCCGATTAATCCTCAAACTTATACCTAAATATATGCGATACGATACTGTTGGTGGAAATAAGCTTATATACCAAGAGTTAAAGTGGATACTACCAACCCAAAATTTGAAACTTACATATACTGCGTCAAAGGGATATACAGTCCGACTCGCTAAAAAGTGATTCGCATAGTAGACTAAAAGTAGATAAAACAGTACCGGAAAGATGAGAACGCACTCAGATTGGAGTAACCGTTGACGACTTTCCTCTTATTTCCGAACAAGACTCTTCCAACTTCAAAGTTCCACGCCAAATAAAGGAACAGTTTTCTCCGCAGTTTTTGTCAACTCTATACCTGTGACAGAGCTTGTGGTAGTTCTTGTACCATTGGTTGAAGCCAGAATAGAGTGCTTTAGCAAACGAGAGTTGTTGTGCGCGCAAAGGGGTTTTGGCGAAGATAATGAATGGTGTCAATCCAATATCTCGTGCCAATAAACGTGCTAGCCATCCTTTTTTGCCATGACTGGTAGCTTCTGCGAGGTTTCTTAGTTGAAGAACAAGCGAGAAAGCGGCCAGTTTCAAGACTTGAAATGATCGGTTATGTGCGTGAATATTTTCGCAAAACTTTTCCGTGAGAGGCATATGCTCGCTAAACTCGCCGAGTAAAAACTCAAAGTCCCGTAGCAATATATCATTGGAGCCTGCGCAAGATCCCAGGGCAGCCATCGATGCAGCACCCCTTGTAGTTTTACCTTGTATCAGAGGGTCAATCCTTCTCACAGCATGTGTGGTTGCTTGCTTCTGTTTCCATGTCCCTGGGACATGTTGCTGGATGGCGCTCTTTCCGGCAAGAACACTATAGAGTTGAACTTCACCATCGGTGCTGGCCAAAACACCATTCGGCTTGGAAACCTGGTCAAGCTGGAGAGGACGCTTGACAGTGAAATTGTCTACTAAAGTCTTTCCTTTTGTCTTTCCACTTGTCTTTCCTCTTGTTTTTCCTCTTGTTTTTCCTCTTGGAATGGACGGGATCCTAGAATTGGCGAAGTCATGTTTTGGTGCCAGGCCATTCAATGCTCCCCTCTCTCCTAATTCCGTGAAAAACTGCTTAATGATTTCCATGTTCTCTTTTAGAGATGTGTGTGTGAAGCCCTCCTTGATAAGTTCTCGTCGGAAACATTTCCATGTTTCCTTGTCGTCTTCAGCGTATGTCGTCAATATAGACTGTTCGTGGCGGCGGGATATCAAAGAAGCTGTGACCCAGTTCATAGATAATTTGATATCTCGTAATTCTTTCCCTTGTGATTCCATAAACTCCTCTACCTTCCCCTGTGACCCAATCGAGAGCAAGTTCAGAAAAATGGTGAATGCTTGCGTATGCGTAACAAGTTCAGATCTAATGTGATCCAAGTCCTGCATTTCCCGGTTCCCAAATTTGATTTGTTTCCAAAGTTTGGTGACGCTTCTTTTTTTTTGGAAAGCGCATTGTACTTTTTCAATACCATGCAGAGCACTTTTACTACTTTTTTGCAGTGACTTGCAAGGCTATTGAGCTCGGCTCGACGGTCGTCATCCTCCCGATTGAGAATTGAGTTTGGGTGCGAGACCTCTGCCTCGGTGCGGCGGAGGACTATGTGAAGACTCTTGACTTCTCGCACTAGCTCGTCGTGAGCACCGCAGGCTTTTTGGGCATTGTGTATTGCGTTTTGTGCAAGTTGCGTGAGAACGACGAAATCGCCGACTGAAAAACCAAAGGACATCGTTCTGGAAATCGCGAAAAGGCTGTGCAGGTCGGTATCATAATTGTTCGCAAGGCTGGCTGGCTGTCTGGGGCTCGAACAGCCCAAGCGATATTGTGGGCGACGTTTCGTGAACAGGGAAAAAACTTTCCAAGGACAGCGACGGTTTCTTAAATACACATAGGTGAGGTGTCGTTGAGCGAGGCAGAACGATCAGGCTGACCGCGGGGTTAACTGGCATCCTTGTGGTTACATTTGGAATTTTGTGATTTGTCACTGCAAGCTGGTCAAAGGTGCATTTTGATTGGCGGACTACGCTGGATCTTATGCAACTCAATATGGGGGCTTGTCCACGACGGAAATGTCCACAAGAGGTATTGAAGGGTCGTGAAAAATTCCCATAAGCGTTGTGTATAACCGTAATTCTCTAGGAGAACAAAAGAAAGCGAAGCTGTGAGTTTGAGCCGAGCTGCCTTGTTAGAGTTGGTTCCTAAAACAGCAACAGGCTTCCATCTGATTGCTGTAGTATTTCCGACCAAGATACTCCATTGGGTGAATTATCCCTCAATATCCAAATCTTCTCCAATAGTGGCAAGATCTTTCCTCGATGAACAAGTGAAGGATCGATTAATGGTGCGGAAGAGAGCACATCTCTAAAGAACGGTTTATCTTCCTCCCTTGCTGCACATCCGATCACATATAGAGGGCTAATAACTGCTGGTAAAATATGCCTAGGAGTATCATGTTTCAGAGCGTCCATAGCGTTTGTAATGTACGTCATACATTCCGATTCTGGATGGAAACCAATGAGTACCCACTTCAGATATATCAGCCCCATAAAAGAAAACAGTCGGGTAATCTGTATTGTAGTAGTTATCGCGGTACAATAGGGCGATAATAGTTGCTCGTTGGTCTGGTCTGTGCCGTTGAGCGTACCACACGACATAGCCTCCAATTCAGTAGTTCCGAGTTCAAGTTTTGCTAGAATGCTGCCCGCCTCTAACCTCATTTCTTCGTCGCTCTCTGAATAATCTGTCATGAAGGCTGCCGTTCTTCTTGCATGAATGGAAGCAATGTGACCAATTTGAAACATAACCCAATTCTTACATCCCATGATGGCTTGCAATTCATTAAAAGCACTGCTGGGAGGTTCGGTGGTAGATAAGGCAAGTATCTGAGGAGATTTTCCTGTTGTGATGCAGGATACAACATCTAGCCAGAAAACAACTCCACCGAAAAAACGGAATATCACGACCTCTTGCGGAGTTGGGACATCGTGACATGGCTGAAGTGATGGTATGCTATACACATCCATTGCCAACGGGTTCTGTGCAGTGCCCAAATGCAAATTATCTGAATAAGCTTCGCTAACGAAGCCGGTCGCGGCCCGTAGATGCACTTGCCATGAGTCGCTTTGGTTTATAAATATCTTTGGTCCTGGGTTAGCATGATTTCAGAGGAGAGCGGTATATTGTAACACCAGATGCTTACCTCAAAAAATATCAATTGCACCACGCAAGCCAAAACGCCCAGACATTCTCCCGGGTTTCTGTCTTCGACAAATTGGTGAACATGTTTGATCTGCCTCTGAAAATTCGAAAGACAAGCGGCTAAATGCTTTTCTTGCTCGACCAATACATCTGCATGGTTTGCATTGCGTCTGGAGGCTAGAAGAATAGTTCCTCTATGGTAAGCACTCAAAGCCAGAGCTGCGTGGTACAACGGCCTTGTATGCAGGAGAAGAGAAAGCAGCCAGCCACGACCACCCTCGTGAACTGAAGATTTGTACATAGGATACTGTAGGTAAAACACAACATCAAGAAAATGCATTAGTAGAATTGATTCGTCGGCTGAGACCGTAGACAGCGGAACGCGTTGAATACGAGGATCCCGGGCCTTCACTTCATTTTCCTACTTCTAATTAGTCCCCTGATAATCCTGGATGATGATGACTTACGGAGCTGCCTTCCCTCACCTTAAAGCCTTCTACGTTGGACATAGTATCAGTGTCCTGATGAGACCCAGGGCCGATGGATGAGGCTGGTGAAGGCTGTCCCTCAAAGTCGACAACTGCTCTGGGTGCCAAAGCCGGCCGTATAGATTGAGTTCGCTGGATTGTATGCCTCTGAAAGCGTGAGGTCAGACTTCCAATCTTTCCAGAAGCCCTGCTCCTAGAAGTTTGCTTGATGGTCTGCTTGATGCTATTTGCCATCGCCCTCTCGTTCTCCCCGCCATCCATCCAATCTGGTTTTGAATCGTAGCCATGACATGTGATAGTTAGGGATTCACAGGTAGAACATATGGGATGTCTCTCATCACATTTCTTCTTCCGAAGTCGACACGTCCAGCATCCCTGTTTGCTTCGAAGTCGACTGGCCATTTCGATGGAGTCGGTGATATTGAATGAGACTTGCTACAATATCACTTTGAAAGAATATTCCTCACGCATAAGAATACAGCCGCAAGATACACATGTTGTTGGAAGATGTTAGAGAATGTTGGTTGTTACTTCGAAAGGTGGAAGGCGAGCAGTTCAGATCACCTGTATTGCTTACTGTAAGATTATTAAATCGGACATAAGGACCCACCTCGGTTCGGAGTTAATACTGAATTTAGTGAGTTTTCTTCTCACGACCTGAAACTGTTTTCAAAAAATAAAATAAAAATGAAAAACACTGAACAACTTCCTATATTGGATTTTCATGGACATTTTATGGAGATACGTTTGCTGTGCTCGTGGGCTTGCAGTAACCATATGTCACCACGGTAGCACAAAGTCACGCTGTTTTCTTGTAAGCCAAACTTGGAAATTGGTCGAAAACATCGCTATAAGTTGTATTTGAAACCCAGAAAAAAACGGTAGTCTCTGATTATCTTTTCGCTCCTTGTTATATTAATAGAAACTCGCCAATCGAAAGAGACACCACATCATGATACACGCCCTCTCCCTTCAAAAATCCACCACTCATCACTCTACATGGACATTCCAGGCGGGGCACTGATCCCTGAAAGATAATACCATTACCGGTAGTTCTTCGCACACGACAAATCCTTCGCGGTCACTTACATCCATCTATAGGTTCCTTGACCTCGTCTGGGACAGCACATTTGTTGGCATCGCTAAAGCTTTGAGTCTTCAATGCGCTACATGAAGCCCCAAAACAACCGACTTCCATGGCTTTCTGCAACACGTTATCTTTCCAGCCGAAGATGTAATCCCCATGTTGACCGTAGCCGGTACTGTGATATTGTGTCAGTGGGACGAGTATGACAAAGAAAGTCCAATGAACGGTGTTTCTACTTGTCTCCCATACTAAATACGAAGGGTTGAGAGCCATCGGTTGGCCACAAGGATTTATCATTAAAGGAGGTCGTGTCCCAGATTATTTCGAACATCAATTGCGGGAGCTTGACTGGATGTGTGGACGGACATGGTCCACTATGTGGTTTTCAGCTCGTAATTAGTGGCGGCAACATAAATCTCGTGGATGTCTCCTGAATTGTTCAAACGATTAAAATGATCTGACTTACTTATCCTCAAAGGTTTTCGAAGCAGGATATGAGACATGAGACATGTGATCAGCGCTATTCAAATTAACACCATCCCAGCATCTGCGTAGAAATGTGCCTTTAGCTTCCGAAGTCCCAGATACAGGAGCTTAATTCTTACGTCGGAAATCTGATAGTTGTACGGATGCCACCGGGACAAGCTTTCGTCGGTAAGCTAACCGAGTCAACAGTTTTATCTGAACAAGGTGCCTGGTTGTCTCCCCCAAAATTCTTAGCATTATAGCATCGGAAACAAATGGCATTCCATTGCGTAACCCCACCAGGCACTCTCTGTTCTGCGTGACCGGCGAGCATTCGGAAGCCCTGATATTGTTAAATACAATGCGTGGGACCAAGAGCCAAACTTGAAGCAGGGGAGCCATACCGGTTTGAAAGCAGTCACTTTGGAGCCATCATATGGCGAAGTGTAGTAGACTGTCATACCGCCGACTTCCCCTGTGAGTCCACGATTCGGAACCTGGGGAACACGCTTGTATGTTCCGTTCCGTGCTTTGAAGTAGAGATTTGCAGTTCAGTAGTTGGACAGGTCCTCGCTAAAACTACAAGTGGTGCAGTTGGCAATTTTGAAGACATCGGAGCTTGCGACACTAGCGCTGAAAGCATTCTGTCGTACATCAGTAATTTCACGGATATTTGAGAGGTGTGGTTTGCACTCACTCCTCCAGTTACCTGAAGAGACATAGTCAGTGTGCTGCCAATTTGCCAAAAGAGTGTTGAGTCTTTGGGCCATTTCCACATACCTGATGAACATGTGGGGAAGGGTTCGTTCCGGGATTTACTAGTCTACATCTAGCGATCAGCGTCAAGCCTTTCATGATCACTCTAGATTAAGAAACTCACGGGTCAAGGCGTCCAACAACAACTTGTGAGCATCCAAAACGCAACACCGTCTGAGCAGCCCAGATGTTCTGAACTAGAAGCCCTGTGATGATAAGTATTTTGAAAAACATTTTGCAACCAAAAGTCTCAAATAAAGTACGGATAACATACACAAGATAAAATTTTACTTGTAGTGAGGGTATCTATACCATAGATTATAGCCGGAAGCCCCACTGCCGTATTCACACAAAAAATTTGCCGAGACACATTGTCGATATCTGTTTAATATACACAAATAAACTTTAGAGTGCCCTCGCGCCAATTATTCTCCAAAAAAGCTTGTACCCCGGAAGCTTGATTGAATACCTCGACCAGACTAACTATCATGGCTATATATGACAGGATGCCAAGTTTTACCAGTAGTATAGTCTTTTTGCAGGTATGATTGCATGCAGAAACGGTGTCCCGTAAATGAGAGAGAGGGCTTCGCAAATACCCCTGTCTACTTTTTAGAAGTTTCTTCTTTCCTTCCTGCGGTCAGTATTACCTCTGAACCTGTGAGAATAACTTTGTGCTGAAAGTATAACTCAATACCCAATATTTCAGTGGAAATACAAAGACAGATGAGCACAAACGTAAGATCTTACTCCAGAAATCTCAACAGCGCCAGGAACCTCAGATGACGATGACTAATCACTTCCACCGTTAAGAAGCACCATCAGTCAAGACAGAACCTCAAAGATTTACCCTTGCTGCATGCTGGTGGCCCAACTGAAGAAGTTATTCTACCACCCAGCAGAGAACTTTCATTTCAGTAGGCGGCTGCGAAATCTGTTGATTCTCTCAAAGGTCGGAGCAAGATGTCTCAGACACAGAGACTAATGAAGAATTGTTAATGAGTTCATGCTAATGCAGGGGATGAGAAAAGCGTGCTTGAAATTATGAGTAATGAGAAAATCTTGCCTTTGCCAGTATTCCAGTAAAAATACTCATCAAATCTCGTTTTCTTGTGCCCTGCTGAGTATCATCTGCTTGATAATCTGCTTTATTTGCCATAATTTTGCTTGTGCTACTGTTCTTGCTAGGGCCATGAGAAATGTTCATCAGTTTATTCTAATTTTACTTTTTTTACTATTGGAAATGCGGTGGGGGGAGGATGAAGAGATATCAGTTTTCTTAAAGCCACCCTTCACCTAATGGCTTTTATTTTCCAAAAAACATATACATCATCTTATTACTTTCACTTTTCCTTTGTCATATACTGATTATTAGTTTGTTTTGGCCTTATAGTCATACTGGAGGACTGAGATAGGTTACCTAGTTCCTCACAGCCTTTTAGGATACTGGGTTCTAATCCTATAATTAATTATTATAGCTAGAACTTGTAATAGCTGACAGTACTATTATGGGCTAGCGTTTACTACTCAAAAGGCGGGATATCCTACTCTAAAGTACATACTCAGTAATACTATTGTGGTGATCGCTAAGTCCGAGTACGTGGACCGACCGTATGGAGTGCAGCCGGGGTACCCGGGCGCGCTACCGGGGCTCGGGCCGAAGGGCTCCGTACCATTCCAATACTATTTGAGTCACTGGAATACTTGGCGAGTTGAGTTGAAGAGGTGCCACTACTCAACTCACCTACTCAAGTTTACCACCCTGCTCCGCTCAATCAAGAGTAGCTAGCTAGCACGTGCTATTGCTTACCATCGAGTATATTTTACTCAAATTCGTATAGCGACAGGTTCTTCTATCTATTATTTGGCACATCAGACAGATTCACCAGGCATTAGCTGCTCCCAACATCTGGGCAACCTTCACCTTCAGCAAATATTTTTATTCACCAACAATTTGTATGCCTTGTGAGCTTAATCCCAGTCAAGCGTAGCTAGGGCTTGAGCTAGACTACAATACACCTCAGACCGACCGCCTTCCTCCAACCCCCAACTTCCAACTTTGGAAACAATCTAGACAGAAGACTTTTGGATTCCCAACATCACGCGGACCATCAAAATCTGACCAGGATTATTGCACCCTCAAAGGCATCTTTGATTCCATAAAAAACGTCTTTTATGTATATGACACCTTGCACTTCATCTAAAATGTCAGGTCAGTCCAAATCAGGTTTGTCAACCTTTACCATAATGCCAACCATCATACTCAGAAGCTGATTCAAGATGACAGGTCACTCCAACCCCAACACTGCAAAGCCAGCTGATCCCAGCATGGATAGTGCAGAAACCACGCCCCTCACGAAAGGCAAGAGAAAGAAACGAGATTGGATTACTCCTGGCACTCTTCAGAGTCAATTGTATCCTGGTGAACAACCCGCTTCTAAGAAGCAAAAGACATCCTCTCTTTCAACACCAATTACGGGTGCGAAAAGTCTCAGCGTCTCGCCAGGCAAGATAACACAACCAAAAGAGCAAAAGGAATTGCCTGAGGAAAACCAATCCGGACAAGTAGAGTCACAATCCACTTACCATAGAGCGACCAAGCGCAAGCGAACTAACACAGAAGTAATCTACATCTCCGATGATGAAGGTCCATCTTCCGTCAAGAGACCAAGAGTTACGCAGAATCGAAGTTCGAAACGTAAGATCACCAACAAGAAGAATGATATTGGCAGACCTCGCCAACTCAAGCCGTTCGATAAATATCACTGGGCGACATTCGGAACTCCCCCACCTACGTTTCACCCATTATACTCGAACTTCCTGGGATACGAGGAGAAAGATGCAGAATTTGCGAAGATTTTCGACGAAGAACACAATCCCTTATTTCGAGCACCTACGCCGCCAGCCATGTCAAATACAGCAATCAAACCAGCGACAGCTTTTCACCTTTTCTGCAAACTACCCCTTGAGCTGAGAATGACTATTTGAGAGATTGCTATGGAGCCACGTGTTGTTCCTGTTGTTGCTATTATTGGCGGTAAACGACATTCCTCCAATGTACCGGGAGGAAAGGGTCCTTTACATATCCATATCGGAACTACCGCACCGGTCCCTACCGTGCTTCATGTTCATCGAGAATCTCGAGAGTTCGCACAGAAGCGATACAAATTAGCTTTTGGACTGGGTCACGACCCTAACAATGGTCATATCTATTTTGATTTTAAAAGAGATATCCTTTACATTCATTCCGGCGATACCAGAATTTTGGCTCCGCGCTTCAACCATTGGTGTTGTGGAGAAGAGCGGATGCAAGTCCAAAGACTTGCTATACAAGCGCCGATAAAAGCCCACGATGATATAGATCCACTCGGTCCTTACCCTCCTCTGAGAACACTGGATATTGTCCTCCGAAACTTTCACGATCCCATACCTAATATCCGAGGAGCTTTCGAGAAGCCTATAACGCATGCCGAAATGGCGGACCTGGCTTTATTGACTCCATTATTTGACGACGCGACAGATGCTACTAGATCCACCATGCGCCATGGAGATACAGCGGTTAAGCGATATCGACAACGATTTGAGTTTTGCGGCGAGCAGGATAAATTGGGAGACGATAGATCCTTGGATGAATGCTTACAATATCTGGGGCCCTTTCAGAAGTTGCCACCAGATAATCGAGAGCCTTTATATCCGAAGAAGGAAGATGTTAAGATTGGAATCAAGGTCATAGGGCGGTACAGTACCAGACGGGCTGTGTTGAAGATGGCTGAGGGGAGTGACCGAGAGCAGTTTGCTGATGTTGTTGATGAGAATGGCCGAAAATTAAAGAAGGAAGTTTCTGAGGACGAGACCGAAGGTCTTCCAGTCGCTGATGCTACCAAGGACGAAGAAGCTACATTGTAGGTCGACCTCACAAGCACCGGGGTAGTTTGAGAGATACAGACAGGCGAACCTACTAGTGGCGAGGAGTAAGTCGGTATTGCGCACTTGAGGTCTTGAGCTTTGAGACAGGGACATCATGTAATTCATCTTTTTATTTTATTTCTATCTTTCTCTACTAGCTGCATTAGGATCTCTCATAAGAGAGATAGAAATACAATTACCTTTCCACAATAATAAGCAGGCCTGTCAATTATTATTTTCCAGAAGTGAATGTCATGCTTAAGTGATTCGAAAAGCATAAAGAATAACATCAAGTTAGTGGAATTCAAGGCTACGTCGCAAGTATATATAATACAGGAGAAAAAGTTGCAAGTTTCGATCTTTCTTGAACCAAGCCGCATCTTTGCTATGATAATACTGCCGCAGCAATTCCTGCGGATGATTCGATATATGTTCAGAACCAAGGCGAAGCAAGAAGTGAGAACCATGGGCTAGGTAGCTAAGTCCTCGTTTCTGGTATACTTCCTCTGAGGTAAAAAAGCAGAAGGTCCTACCATTAGTCTCCCATACTCCACAACCATCAGGTATAACATTGTTACCTTACACTGTGTTTGTTGTCAATCTTGACACAGCAACTATGATTGTTATTTTCTATTGCAGATGACCAAAGAAAGCCTGGTATTGTTTTCTGTTTATACAAGCACCTCGGCTGGGATGATTCACGTGACATACATTGGTGATAATCACTGCTTTTGTATAATGACGACCTTTTCTTAGGCATAGGGGACAGAAGTATACAGCTCTTATACAAAAGTTTACGAATGGCAGTTTCAACATCATTATGTACGTTATGCCGTCTAATTTAGCTTGTTATATAAGGCTATGTAGATTGATAAGTAGCTTAATATTGTAGTAATTTATATGTCGTAGAATTGCCTCGTACTACTGCTTACATAATATTGTGTGCACGCTTCTACTCAAGTACTCGTTAGGTAGGCTGTCCTGTTTCCACTCTGTAATATAGGGATATATAATATAACAGCAAAGGCTAATTAGCTAGAAAATAAATGGGGACTAGTATATATAGTTTTAGTAAAAAGAGGTCAAATTGCGGTGTGGTACCAGACACCCTCGACACCCAGATTTCAAGCTCCTCTGCCAGTCGCATAATGAACCAAGGCCTTGGTCAAGCAAGTTGCCAAGAATGCCAAACAAATTCAAGGCGTGTCTAGTCTTGGGATACTGACCAATACATATAAAAGAACCCCGATCGAAGCCCATCTTCCTTTTCTTCCCACTCATCCTTTCTATCCAATCCATTTCATCACAAACCAGCCACAACCTCTCGATTCCACTCACCATGAAGACCTTCACCATCCTTTTCGCCTTGGTTCTCGCCACTACCAACATGGTCGTCGCTCAATCGACAGACTGCAACAACGTAACTTGCACTGACTGGTGCAACCCTGTGAGTGCCCAATTCTCGTCCTCATCTTTCTTTGCTTTTGAGATATGGGACTGACATAGTACTTTCCTACTCTAGAATGTTATAGTCTCGGGAGAATGCACCCGACAAAGAGGTCTCTCTGATGCTGCCTGTAGATGCAAGACAAATTAAACGTAATTTGACTGGATATGGAAGAATTGAGCTAGGTGTAGAGGAGGGGCCGTTGAAGTTGGAGAAGATGGTGGAATTTCTAGCTTGGACACCTTATTCCGAAATACAATTCAGTTACTCGATACAAATCGAACCAAGGCATTTAAGAAAAAAATGTCAACCCCCAAAAGGATCTACTCGTTCTTACGCTATGCCTTGAGATTTTTCAAGCGACCTTCTTGTACAATATTTCTCGAAGCCTTCACAGAAGACACGACATTTTGAAGCTCACAATGGTGACATCGTTCCTACTGGAGGAGCCTTTCCCTTAGTTAATGAACTGTATATCGTCCGATAAAATACACCCCGGGAATTGTCGGTTTCAGGAGAGGAACTCGGCAGTTGGGTACGTGTACGAAGTATATTTTGGTGGACTATGTGACTGACTTGACATAAAAGTATAAAAGCTCCACCAGGATTCTGAGAACTTGTACGGAGTAGATCTTACGTGAATGAAAAGGTAAAGAAGAATCCGCTGGCCCAAATAACTTGAAAGAAGGAATAAATATTGGGGGAGAGTTGAAGGAAGAATAGATGAACTTGGTCAAAATGGCAAGAGCATACTTTTCTTGCTTCTAAACAACGGCTGAGGTGCGAACTACCGTCGATACCAATTCCGTTACGGCCTTCTTGAAGAGAATGCCAGCGCAGGCCTGAAGGCTCAATGCATTCAAGCCCAAAGTTGCGTCGCGCCAGCTGTGTCTGCCGTCACTTGAAAATCCCAAAACGATGAAAAGAATGGCTATTTATCGCCTTCAATTAACTATCTCTTGTACAATTAAAAATCTTTGTATCCCTTGTAAAACCCTGGTATTTATCGCTAGAACGCCTTCAAACAGTGATTCAAAACCACGAATCCAATTTCAAAAACCCAATGTCCAACTCTTTTTAATAGGAGTCCACCCATCCCAATCCACCAACCCATTGCTTCTTCTTTCCAGCACACATCAAACACTTTCTCTCCGCACCCAAATTACTCACTGCGCAGCCATGACACACCATTTTTCTACAGCTTGTGCAAGCGAAATTCTCTCCATTTCCGCTGTCCATCATATCGACATCCATCGCATCCGGGCTGTTCTCGACACTGAGTGAGGCATCGCAATCTTCGCAATTGGAAGAAAGGAAGAACATGTTGTTGGCAGACGATGTCATAGGTGTATTTGTGCTCGAGGAGAAGTTGCTACCAGGAGATTCTTGTCGCGGTCCGCCCGGAAAGGCCCAAAAGGAATGGAGGTTTGATCGTTGCGCAGGTTGATTGGTTGATGGGAGGGACTCGACGGCAGGCAAATTGAAGTGGGAGGTAGATTGTTGGAAGGTTGATTGAGGGTTTTGCTGAGCGGAAAAGAGAAGGGAGAGGGTATGTTCTGTTGCCTGGTGTTAGTGAGGCTGCGGATGGAAGGTGGTTGGGTATGCTTACGATGAACTTCTGTCTCTGACGGTCGATTGTCGCGATGACGCTTTCGAGTACGAGATGGGAAGAGCGATGGGGTTGCGATGCGATTTGGGCTCAATTGAAAGTTGTCAATCGCCATGGAATTGGGATTTGAGGGCGATGAGAGGAGAGAACTACCACACGAGATTTCGCTGTCGGATCGTTTGCGCTTAAGGATCATTTTCGCGACTGACAGTGGGCAATTGAGGGCTTTAGAAGATTGTTGAAAAGAATAAGGAAAATTTATAGAACGTCTATTGTTGGAAATAGTATGGTGTTGTGTCTGGACTTGGACTTGAAGAGATGCGAGTGGCCGGTCGGTCCGTTGGGTGGATAATGAAGGGGCATGCTGCAGGAGAAAACGCGAAGCGCGACTTTGGCGTAAAGTGTTTTGCCAAGATAGAGGTTCCACAAGAGCTCTTAATACCGAATTAAAGCTGATTTGAGCTTGGGGGTCTGCCGAAAGCAGCACAGGCCAAGAGCGACGGATATGAATTAGAGTAATAAAAGTATAGAAAAAACTCTCGTTAGAACTCTTATAGCTGTTTATTAGTCTGGTAAATACAGAGTAATGTATCTTTTAGAGGAAAAATTATTATTCTACTTAGATAATTAGTTACTAAAGCTACCTATTTTATTTAAATAAATTATTTCGTTATCCTCCTTATTAGAACTAATAGTATATAACTAGAGAAGTCTTTTGAAACATCTTTATTCAATAGTAATCCATTTCTCTTAATTATACTATCCTGTTAAGATCTCGCTTATTCTATAAATTTACTAGTAGCCCCTTATCTTTTTCGCGTAACTTCGTTAAATTACTCGTAAACGAGCTTTAGGAAGAAATTCTCATAAGAGAGGCGCGCATTACTCTATATACCCCTGAGTTATAAAAATATTATCCTAAAGACTTTATATGTGTAAACTAATTATACGAATAGTTTAGAATAATTAATACTTGTGACTCCTTATTAACCTGGGTAAATAGGATAGTTAATCAAGTTGTACCAGACTTTTAGTATATTAACTTTTGATAGCGTTTACAGAGCAATGACCAGGTTTCTTACTAATTGGTACTGGATTCTCATGCACAAGAGACTTTATACGTCAAGCCTAACATCTACATACGTAAACCATTATAATATCGAAAATAGCCCAAATTAAACACTCTGCCTCCGAGCTCCCTTTCAAGTTTCGCTAACTGTTATCAAATATAACATAGCCTTAGTAGCTCACGAAGTATATCTCCATCGCTGATATGAATTGTTTAGTAAGCATACATAAAACAGTAAAGGCAGGTGCTCCAACAGCTCAGACGAAATCAAGAAATTATCGTCGCCAACAGAATCCAATCAAAACCACAAGAAAAGTCGATAGTACCATGCATGTAGGTACAATTCGATGCTTCTTATCAACAGACGAAACCTTTACTTCTGGACGTGGCTTCTTTGTTTTTTCCACTTTTATCCAGCATTCTCCAATGGCGTCTCCCTCTTCCTCACATACAACCCACTATGATGATGAAATTAGCTTTCATACTTTAAAAAGTTGCAAGTAATGGGAGTCGGGTATAATTACTTCACCAATTCCAGCTTCAGGAGGAGCTACTCGGACACCTACTCCACCCCCTCCTATAATCAAATTTCCAGGTCTGTAATTGGGGTCCGCTTGCATTCGTTTGATAACAGAGTGATGAATTTTCGAGTTTGATGGTATGTCCCTCACCTCTCCTCGAGGAAGTGGCCTATATGATTAGTTGTGCTGTATGCTTTAGCTGACGCTAGCTTACCATCTAATAGGTTTCCAACTACCATCTTCTTGCAAATCCATTCTACGGAACGGCAACCACTCCATCATTCTCCATATAAAAACAGATATTCGTGACGTTCCTTGTCCATACTCCAAACAATCATGGCACTTTCCCATAATTGCTCGCTGCATCCGTTCTTTAAAGGTTGTCTGCATTGCGATTTTCATGTCTTTGGATAGTCTATCATCGATTTCTTGTTGAGTCGGGTTTTCGACCGTCGCTTCAGGTGCGTTGGAAACTTCAATCGCGGGAACACTTGTTGGCATCGAAGCCTTTCTACCAGCAGCCTCCATGGTATATTCCCAACAGCCGAGTTTCTTCATCTTATCTTCGTTAAATCTCAGACCGCTTCTGATTGCACCTAGCATAATCCATGCCAGGGGTAAGTGACTCAGTGGTACCCTACGGTAAATCAGTATCAATGTGGATTTCAGAAACTGCGATGAAAAGGTAGAAAAGTTACATACTCCCCCTCTGCCAATCCCCATCCACCTCCAATATCGGCATGGCCACCTGCAAACCAAACCTCATCGATGACCTGATTCGTTTCATCATCATCGGACGATTCATCCCCATCATCGATTGTGACTATTCCGGGTGAACCTTCAGGGGATACACTCCGCTCTGCAACCGCGACAGCATGTGAGCGACTATGAGATCTATATCGAGCACTTCTTCGTGGTTCTCTGGTCTTTGGTCTGGATCGCTCCACACGAATCGAAGCCCTCTTCTTTGGCTTGAATCTTTTGGTGACATGGGACCATTGGTGGTGATGGGAGTGCTTCTCTTTCATGTGTTTTGCTCGAGCAGCATCGGTCTCTGTTTTCCGCCGACCTTCTTCGGAGATGAGATCTGCCCTAAACTTGGCTCTTCGTTCATCGATACTAAATCAGTTTTTCATTAGTCTGTCATTGGTCTTAACGAGAAGAATTTACACACCTTACCGCATGCCGGATTACTCTGGCAGAGCTTATAGCAGAGTACTGGCTTTTCAGTTCATGCCCGAAATATAAGCGTTTTTAGACTTACGGGCATGTGAACTTTACTTGTCATCGCATGTTCAAATCGGCGTACACTATTGACTGTATCGAAAAGTCCTAGATATCGCTATGCAACTAGTCAGCTTAGAACCTATCAGTGAACTCCAGGTCGACTCACGATTCTTCTAACTGGCCTCGAGAATGTTTCTCGAAAAGAGACCATAAAATCATACGCCTTCTTCTGTTTCTCCAATGCCTCAGGGTCTTGACTGTTCATAGATTTCCATTGACTAAAGGTTCTCCAAGCAAACTGTATCATCTCTTCATTGCCGTATGTAATCAAGCCCATCCAGTCCAACATTTCCGCCAGAAAACGAGCCGTATAACTTCCGCGGCTGAATCCAAACATGTAGATATCATCACCCTGTGCTTCATAGGTCAGCTCGGTTCGGCAAAGTGAGAGAATGCCCTCTAGGACTAACGGGGCTATAATATTGCATTAAGAACTTGTAACCTCCAACAACATGCTCGTCAAATGAGGTTCCAATGGCTGCATCTTTGTATTGCATATACCAATCCCTCCATCTCTCCCATGCACCAGTCGAACTAAGAGATGACGTGGTAACGTATGTCCCGATACCAGCTATAGAAAACTCATATATCAATGACCGGGCCAGAATTCAGGGACTTTCGGTTTTACTTACGCTGGTAGTAGTGATATCCCGCTCCATCTGATCTATCTAGCATTCGAAAAATCTTGAGGATGTTACTATCGCTCGGGTCGCCATTGAAGCTATTGCCTACAGTTCCTGTCAACCCCACTGAACTAGCATTTGAATGTGATGGAAAATCACCTGTTCCGTCAAAACAAAGAACAATAGTTTTTCGGGGCTTGCGGCCCACAAAGGTTCCTTGGGAGATATCTAGTAGTTGCCCTACGGCCTCCGACGAGGCTTGTTGTTGTTGTTTAGGGGTATGAAATGGGATATGTAAAGAATCCATACTGTAAACCCTTTGGCTCGGGATTAGTTGTTGAATTGCCAAATCGTAGACTTCTTGGAAGATAGAAACGAGTCGGAAAAAAGAAAACTGACCAAGACGAAAAAGAAACCTAATTGTCGTATGGTACAACAGCACCCCCGCCTTTGATGCAACACAGGATCTCTTACCGAGGCCGTTTTGTCCAGATATCATGGAAAATGAGAGTGGTATGTTCCTATAAAGGTAGAAACTATTCAAAGTTGGGCGTCAGGTTTTGAGAGATTTGAGACCGGTACATAAGCTACTCGTTCGCCCCGGTTTGAAAAGCGAGGAGAAGTCTCATGTACTTGACTTCCACAAATCTTTGGCCAATGGCCATAATGGTTTTCAACACGATACGGAATGGCTTGTTTCCCCCACTTCTTCACTACCTGTCACCCTACAGCCTCGAGAAACATGAAACCACCAATCTCGATCAATGGAGTTTGGGACATGTCGTACTTGTGTCACATAGACTGGCTCAACAACTACTGCCACAGATAAGTGATTAAGAAAGTAGTGAGCTCCTACTATCCCAAGAAATGCCATTCCAGATCATGCCTTACTAATGAAGTGAAATCAAGTGGTCTTTGAGTTTGAAAGCGACGGAAGACTTGGGGAAAATCGGGGAAGAGGTGGTTGAAGAAGGCTATGGAGTGTAACAATTGGTTGATATCTATGCATCGCCGTGATCAGGCGCACAGTTTTTGATAAGCCCTGTATAAAAAGCAAGTATCGGTGTGGATGTTACCACCATCATCGCATTTGTGCTCACAAGCTCGAGATGGGCCGATTAGCCGATCGCAAGAACCTGAAGCTCGTTTAGTTCTTCTTGCTCGTGTAATTAGACTTTGTAATAGCGGTGTCGTGAGAATAAAAAAATCGGGAGTTATTTGACTAATGACCAACTGAGAAAGGGTTGGTTACTCACCTCAGATTTCGCAGCCAACAAGCTCTCGTGACTTTCAAGGAAGTTCCCATCCTCTCCACCAATCAAGTCCATTGAGCTACAAAAGTAGGACGAAATAGCTGAAGATGCCAGCTGATTAATTTACGCTCATTGTCTGCAAATCATTGAAAATGACTTTGATCTATTTGACCCAAATAATCCATCGTGCTACGGATAGCTTTAGGAAACCCCACAATTCTACTCTATCAAACCATTCAACATATCTACACGAAATTGTACTCATCAATTACAGCCTCGCGGCTTCAATTCATCTGTCTCATTTCACAATCCGGGTATATTTACAGAAAGAAATCCACCCGGTACCTTCCCAGCCCAACCAAGCAACCCCAGGAATCCTGATTTCTTCTCTTTGTCCCAAACGGACCCCAAAAATCGTTTCATCAAAACCCACCACCCAATAATCCCAACCAATAATCTAACATTATAGGAAAGAAAATGTCGTTGTGAGAACATAATTACGCTGCTTGCTTGCCTCAAGCGTTTTTATTCGCACTCGCTTGCATCCTCCTTAAAGCATCCCTATGAGCCTCAAGCATATCACCTCTTCTCATCCTTTCATCAAACGCGCTATCTCTCTCGCCTCTCATCTTCGCCTCCATCGCTTTTCGCTGCTCATCAGCCTGTCTTTCATTCCACAACGCGTTCCTCTGCCTCTCAATGCTCTGTTTCGGAACATACGAGCTCGAAAGATCCTGCTGAACACTGGCCCGCCACGAAGCCATTTGCTGTTCTCGTACGCCTGGGGATTGAACCGTCGATTGGCGCTTTGGCTGATGTGAATCGTAAGGAATTGGCGAGCGCGGCAGTGTTACAACGGGGGGTGAAATCTGCCCGAGTGAAGATTGGCGGATGAGGTCCCGTCGGGCGGCCAGAGACATATTGTCGTCATCCTCTACAACCGGGTTACTAATACTATGACGTCCATTGTAGACTGATCCTGCATCGCTCCCTACTGGCGCTGAGATGTTTCTAAAGTTCGCGTGGGCTTGTGGTGGGGCCTTTGAATGTGCGTGGAGCGGGACCTTTGGAAGGAGCGAAACCTGTGAGGTGTAAAGGCTCTTATTACGGACCATTGACTCACGCTGGCCCATAAGAGTATTTGTGCTTCCAAAAGGAACATTTGGTGAAG
Source organism: Hymenoscyphus occultus (assembly GCA_900536445.1). Taxonomy (NCBI): domain Eukaryota; kingdom Fungi; phylum Ascomycota; class Leotiomycetes; order Helotiales; family Helotiaceae; genus Hymenoscyphus; species Hymenoscyphus occultus. Next base: position 107,581 of record UNPT01000086.1, read on the forward strand.
TGGGAAAGTAGTAGCCTTCGGTAGGTAACGCATGTGGGCTTACTGGGTTCGACGATGTTCGTTGTCTATTCATGCTGCGTCGAGGATTCTCCTCCTGAAAAGACGTCTTAGGCGAAGCCTCTGTAAGAGATGCATATGAAGACGCGACATGCTTGGAACTATTGGATTTTCCTGGCGTGTTGGATGTCTTGCGAGGCATTGGAGGAGGTGTGGCATTCTCAGCTGTCTGTTGTAATTCTTCAACATTCACAGGTACCGAGACTTCCTTCTGTTTTGGCTCTTCTCCCACACCAGGTTCATCCATTTTCAGATCCTCAACTTCTGGAGTTTCAGCACTGCTGAGATGCTTCGCCCATTCATTGGTTCGATACGACATCATTACTTTAGAGAGTGGAGGCGGAAGTTGAGCTGCAGTAAGGCTTCGTGGCTTTGACCTGGAATCAACAGTCGAAACAACCGATTGTGCAGCCTTTGGAGTTATCGCTCCGCTTTGTTCGATATCGGTGGATACAGCATTGGTGTCTACCCCTGGCTCCATCTTTGGGTCTGTACTGGCCGTCAAGGATTTCATCTGGGCTACCCCCCTGCCCTCTGCCTCCAAAGTTTCCACTGATTCTAATGTATTAGTTGCCTTCTGATCTGGTACATTTCCATCCACAGTGTTTACATCAACGGCTGATGCGCTTCCATCCCTAGTAACCGCAACTTCGGCTGGTACGTTTCCATCCTCGATTCCCGCGACATCAGTGGGTACTTGAGCCGACTCGCTAGTATCTGGTGCTTGATTGATGGAAGAACGGATGCTCCTCAACTCATCATCACTGTCGCTCAACCCATCAATAGTTGCAGCCACCGAGCTTGCTCGGTCGTCGTCCACGTCGTGTGGTATGACTAGCTCTTCCACACTCTCACCATCGTTAACGGAAAATCTCCTTGAGCTCCTCGGGGAAGGGCTCATGAGCGATCTATCCGAGAGTCTTCGAATCATGGCGGACCCAGCCGATATGTGCTTGGAAAATCGACTTTTACGCCGACCGTCCTGTTCTTCGTCGGCAAACGTTGCTACAGAGGATCCGTCATCTTCAGTCTCGCCTTCCGGCACTTTGAATGGAAGAGGAACAACGTCTGGTGCTCTGGAAACTCTGACTGAAACTGGCGGATTATTCGATGAGCGCCTAGACTCTCTCCTAGATGGCCTTCCCTCTGTTCGAGCTTCACTGTCCGAGCCAAAAGCATCAGTAGATTCCCCATCCCTCATCGAGCCATGACTTCTTCGTCTCCCCAAAGTTCCTACTCGAATTCCGTTCGCATCAAATTCTGGTTCAGGGCTCGGGTCCCTCGCAACACGAACCATTACCTGATTACCATTTTGGCCTCTGTTGGTCATGCCGAATGAATCTCGCGTCTGTTGTGTAGGAGATGGCATATCCGACAGTTCAATCTCATCCTCACCGGAACGTCGTGACGAAGTAACCATACTGGTGGGCCCTTTCCTATGACTTTCCATATCGCCTACTCCTGAATCTCTTTGGGAATTGCCCGTCGACGTTTGATTCCTATCACCATACACATTCTCCCACTGCTCTCTTTCTTGATTATTGAGAATTTCGATCCGGTTTCCAACATCCTTCTCTTCCTGCTCCGCACTGCGCTCATCCGCGAGTCGTTGGAGAGCTCGCTGCTCACGGCGCTCCCTAATAACCTTCCAGAGTTTTATCTGCGACAAAATTCCAACAATACAGAGGACTACGATGGCTGCAATCTCTACCTTGATGCCTTTGGTCATTGGATACGAGGTAGCACCGACAGGGAATAAATTTTCGTTCAGAGCCCAGATGTAAGCCCAAAATTCCTTCAAGCCTGCTTGGCTAAAACAGTCAATCCCAAGAACAAGAACTGTTGCGCCAGCGAAAGAACTGCCTACTATCAGTCCATAAGGTCGAGTATATTGGCTGAAAGAGGTCGAAAACCCGGCGGCAGTAAATGAGCCGATAAATATAGACTTCGAGGTCGTCGTAGTCAAGAGTCCACCTGGTTTTAAAACAAGTAGCCACATACTCAAGCAAAAACCACCCAGAAGAGCACCTAAGCCCTCAGTCATCTCGGTGAAGACGATTGAGGCCCCCCCAACAATGAGCCCGGTTATTGTAGCGGCAACAACGTAGGCGCCCTGAATAGCGTCGCTAACTGGTAAATTCATGACATATAGGATGAGGACCACGATGGATAGACTTGAAAGGTAGGCAGCAGAGAGAAATATGTGAAGACGTTTGTTCTTTATCCCAACGACGTTTAAAACAGCACCAGTAGCTATTAAAATGACACCAGCCACACCAAAGCCCGGGGTTATCCTGGGGGTAATGGGGAGTTTGTTTGGTGTAAGTGTTGCTACCATTGGTTAGTTTTTGCTCAAATAGATCAAGTGAATCAAAACGCACAATTATAGATGGTATCATTAACGGAAGAAGTTGGATCGGCTACAGCAGTTCCAGAGGTTGCCGTAGCAGATGTTAGTAGTGTGTTCGGGGAAGAATTGGTTGGCGCCGCGCTCGTTGTAGTTGCCCTTACACTTTGGCTAGAACTCTTCTCTGAGCTGCGCGCGTCTGTGTCTGTGCCAGAGGCCGATGGCGTTAGAGAATTTGGTGCCGGAGGTTGGGCTTCTGTGATAGATGGAGGTGTAGGTCCATCCTGCCTTCGATAATGTACACCCCTTCGATCCACTCTTCGATCTGCAACTGAAAGGTTGATGTAGAGGCAGAGTAAAATGATTGTCAGAATTGACGAGCCTCTAGCGAAAAACATGGCGAAGATGGTAGCGAAGCGAGTGAATAAATTTAAATGGTAAAGATTCCGAAGAGAACGACAGTTTGGTGTTTTCAAGTCTAAAAGAACGTGGGTAGCATTGGCGCAAGGCCTGCTAAAAACAAAAACAAAAAAAAGGGAGAGCGAAGAAATTGATGAACAGAGGTTGAGAAGATGCGGCGGGAAGACGAAAGCTTAGGGCGTAAAGTTCTATTTGGCTGACCCGGGTGAGACGAGATCCCAGTTGAGCTTGGGCAATTAACCCACAAGCGACACCGGGCAAGAAACGTGAAGCTCCACACGGATCGTGAACAAGTGGAGTTGAGCGGAGCTATGGATTCCTTGTCGTCAATTAACCTTGTTCGAGATGTGCGGAGTAACAAATGACCGGACGGAGCGAGTGAGGCAAAGAACGTGGACAATATGGCGCAGGTAAGCAAGAGGAAATGTTGGTACTTACATAGCAAATTTGGTGTTATTAGCGCGAAGCTCCGGAAAGAGATTAGAATGTCCCGTGGGCAGCCACAATCCCGTGTGTGGTTCGTCACAAATTCACGATTCTTGCGGCAGTTCTGCGCTTGCAGGGTCTCTATCAGGGTGTTCCTCAGAAGGAGAAACCGTATCCAGCCAACATATCAGGGGTGGCTTGATCTGCAGAAGGGTTGTTTATGTTATGCTGCTAGCCTTGAGCCAAGACCATCATACTTTATAACATTGAGGCTGTTCCCCCCTCCAGCTTTCAGTGTCTACTTTTCGTCATATGGCTTCAGCTTGTAGGTGACCATTTGGTACCAGATGGCGTCTGCAACACGAGAATTGGGAGACCACTTGTGTTTTAGCAAAAGGGAGAGGCAATATCTATTGGACGTGTACGAAGTACCTTCAACTTATGCGGTGCAGGCCTGAGGTGGCAGAGAAAGACTCGAAGAGAGGAAAATACATGCCAAGAAGATACATGTTCCCCCATCGAACCAGACAACTGGCTCGCGCTCGGCAGGTGAATTTACGCCCTCTTCTCCCTGTGAGCACTGAGTTAACTGGCATCATCCGATGGGGTGGCCGATGATGTGGGTTTCGGTGGTGACAGTGCGCTTGCAGGAAAGGATATCACCCCCAGATTAGCCTAACCAATGACCACAAAAAAAGACTATGCATTGATCAGGGATGGGGTTTGGAAATTTGGTCGAGTTCTTGGATTGCTTTTTGTGACAAGTTTCTGGTCCCATTTGTCTTTGTTCCAGATTATTATTAGGTTTGCATTATTCATTGGTGGGGCAGTATTCGTCGATCAGACTCGGTCTGTTGTTTTGGAAGTTCACTTGGTAACTTGGTCGCTATGAGCCACCATGGGCCCATGGAAATGAACAAGCGATACCCGAATGACATAACACTTGAGTAGTCGATATTCGGATGGCGGATGGTTCATGGTTGGATACGCGGGAGTGCCTGAAAGGTTTGCAGACGTCAAGCCAGGTCCCAGCCACCACACCAAATCTGGGGGATCTCGAAAGTGCAATTTTAATATGCTCAGGGGTCATTACCCAATGCGGCCGGTGGACATGGTCGCATCCGACTACCGGTACCGACAATCATTATCACTTAACGACCAATGAGTCTCGTCCAACAGTTCAGAAAGTGATAGATCGCTGAAGGCGAAAAGAGAGGTCCTCGTGAGTCGTAGGAGCTAGAACAAAAACGATGTCTCCAGAGATCTTGGTACTTTAAACTTCAATGATTGTCATGAAGAAGTAAATTCAAACCATCGCAGGACGAAGGTCTGGAGTGGTGGTGAAGCCGTTGCTGTACAAGTAATACAGTACTGGTAACACCATGTTTGAGCAATGATGCTAACTCGAGTTTTCCAAGCTGGCATGTTGACGTTGCAATGTTGCCGCAGACTCCGAGTTGCTCATCTCATCTGGCAGGTGTTGTGCAATTATCCAGAATATCACACGACAACGTCCCATTGCACCAGATAATGTAAGAAAGAAAACCGGTTGCAATGAGCTCATTTCCTGTTCTCGCCGGGTTGCTGGTGCGGTGCCTTCAATCGGAAGCCCTCGCCTTGGATGTTCTCGCGTAGAGATTCGTGCCCATACGACCACCACAACTCCGAAAGACGCGGGGTGCAGAGGGTGAGGGGTGACACCGAAGCACAAGGCAACACAACGCCATCCGCTGACAAGCGGTGAGTTGTGTCTTCTCCACGGTTCGCGAGACCGAAAGCGACACCGCAAAACATGCGAGAGACATTGGGGTCATGTCATGAAAGCCCGCACTTGCGGTGCGATCTGCGTAACTGTGGTGGTTGACGATGGGATGAGTAGTCTGGAAACCGATGCTTGAATTGCGGGGGCAGCTGGAGCTCTCCCCTCTCCCCTCCCCATCTCCAAGCCTTTCGAGTTCTCTCCGAGTCTTTGTGGCACTTGCCACACATACCTAGGTACCGAGTATGAATATTATATTGAAGATTTGGCATCGGATGGCGACAGTTGCCATATAAAACATCGAATTCTGGGCAGTTTTGAGAGCAGGTACGAGTCGGAGTATGTTGAGCGAGATCAAGCGAGGTCGAGCTGGAGCGAGCATGAGTGTTTCGTGGGAGAGCTCCCGCCTCTTCGTGGTCGTTCATATCACGTGCACTCGTTAGGTGTGAGGTGGTCCGTCCCCTTTCTCACAATTCAACTGGAATCGATTAAATGGTACTCATGCACGCATAACTTATACAGTGCACAACAATGTGCCCCACCTACTCTGGCTCACACACAACCACCATACTAAACCCTTTTTGGATATGTCTCATCGGGATCGGCGAAAGGTCGCCCCGTACCCACAAGTAATCTAATTATATAACAGCCGCGCCAGGACTACTGTAGTACGCCACCACCTACCTAGGTACGAAGGGACTTAACCAAAATTCCAAAAAATCGTCTTTATCCTACACTACACGTGACTCGGTATATATCCCCGGGATATCCTTTTTACCGGCGGGAGCGTTAGGTACGAATCTGACCCTTGAAAAAGGAGTGACCAGGGGTGTTTTACTTAGCCGAGCCAATTAGGAGGCCTATTAGCCTTTAATAGACAACGTGTTCTCCTATAAGAATTCACGTGATACTTCGGCCACTACCCCGAACCGATACCAGCGAGCCTAGTGACGGTTCCGCCGAGCTCGGAACCCCGGCTCCGAGCCATCCCGTTCGAGCCAACTATAACATGGCGTCTCTGTTGGTCAAAGTGGGCGGTCTGACGGAGGCTAGCTAAAAAGGGTTTAGTGCGGCTGGCGTTCCGTGGGTAGTGTGGGTGGGTTCCGTAGTTATACATTCATAATATTATGCGTGCATGAGTACCATTTAATCGATTCCATTCAACTTCGCGATCAGGAAAAGTTCGAGCGATCATCAACATTACGCCCGCACCCTCAACATCAGCTCTCTGCAAGTCCAGAATCTCTTCAAGTCGCGTCTACAGCTACGGCTACATACTCCTCCAAAAATGTCATCCTTCCTCGCCCGTCGCGCTTTGACTGCTAGCGCCCGCTCCTTCTCAACCTCCGCATCCAGATCCTCCTTCGCAAAGATGACCATCATCGGTCGCCTAGCAGATACACCCGAGCTACAAGCAACCAGCACAGGCAATGAGATCCTCAAGTATGCCATTGGAACCAACAGCGGACCAAGAGACAACCAAAAGACGAGCTGGTTCAGAGTAACAAGTTTCATCCCAGAAGGACCACAGAGAGACTTTATCGCAAGTTTGGATAAGGGGTACGTTCTTCTACGCGTCGAAATTGAATGGAGTTGGCATTTTGAGGGTGGAACCGCTATTGCGGCTCAAAGCTTCAAAAAAACATATGCGCTAGACTGTTGGGCATGGCTAATTGATATGATTTTTAGAACCTTGGTTTATCTCGAGGGCGATGCTTCCATGTCCGTATATCAAGATGCTGAGGGCAAGACCAAGAGCTCTTTGAACATCGTTCAACGTAAGTGGCTTTGCCCAAAATTCACCAAATCTTACTCACCATAGATCGCAGAAAAACTCGAGGTTCTATCTCCAAAGAAGCAACAATAAATATTCGTCCAGATTCTAAGCCAACAAAATACCCACCTCCCCGATACCCTGATGTGCCATACAAGACGCGTCAATTAGAACCAGTGTACGATATTTGATTTCAGATGCTTGTATAAAAGGAAAGTCCAAAGGAGAATGTATTTTGTACTGAATACCAATATCAATGCTACTCTACTCTATTGCAGTCAATCCATATGTGCGAGCTCAAGGAGCCTATTTTGTACCCTCGGGTTTTCACAGGAATAGTTGCTACTGAATCAAGTGTTCGGTTTTAGTGTCATTGCGTTCTGTCGGATGAATTTGTTTTCTGTGTTACGCTCTTGTGATCACCCCAATATTCCCAGTGATCATTATTCCCTTGAAATACTGGAAATATACAGCTTGCAATGAACCCAGCTGCTTGCTTGGCCCCAAGCGGCATCGCCTTGCAAGTAATTGCCATTAAATACAATGTGGACAGTAGGCAATCCTATGGCAAAGCAGACTACAATGCCAACCTTGATTGGTTCGACTGTCCCTTCGTGACCGAATTGTAACCTCGATTACCTCGATTTTCTCTGTGTCTGGCACTGGATCCATAGTCATTTAGATGGAAAATTTTCAATCCTATGTTCCCTACTTTGAATATACATCAGTGTATCTGACAATGAACATCGAAAGTGGGATGGGAGCTCTCACATCATCCTCACTCATAAGACAAGTCGCATATCTTGGAACCAGTTTTCAATTATGCAAACAGAGTTATCCTAACTTTCTCATGATACAAAACGATACTAAACAAAAATGACAAAACGACGACGCGAGTTAATTACAAAGACCCAACAACGATACAAAACAATACTAACAAAAATGACATAACGATGACTCGAGTTAATTACAAAGACCCAACAACAAAACGTATTTACATCTTCTTCTTTCCCTTCTTCTGTGGTGCTTTAGCTTCCTTCTTCCCACCAGTCTTCTTTTGCTTCTTGGCTTGTGGTTGGGAAACCTCTTCCTCCTCTTCCTCCTCTTCCTCCTCATCAGTGTTCTTTCTCTTTGCGCCCTTTGGATTCTTTGCCTTCCCACCAGTCTTCTTTTGCTTCTTGGCTTGTGGTGGAGATACCTCTTCCTCCTCCTCCTCATCAGCATGCTTCCTCTTCGCACCGTCTGCCTTCTTTGCCTTCCCATTCTTATTTGGACCCGGACCCGGTTCCTGAATGGGTTCGCCAACCTTACGAAGGCGGGTCCACTTAACTCCCTTGTTCGTCACGGATATAAAAACCCCTCTGTTCATACACTGGCTACGAGAAACTGAACGGTCTCCTGCGTCGGTCCTGAGTTCAGGAACCCAATTGAAGACTTCCTCTCTCAGGATCTTGGTCTTCATGCAATGTCCAGGTACTCGGGCCAAATATGCGTATTGGACGTAGTTGAGATTGGGTTTCTGGCCGGGCTTGGGTGTTGTGATTGGTGTCTTGTCCCATGGAAAGTAGCCCTCGGGTGTTTGGATTCGTTCATGGACTCCTCTTTGGAGGCCGAGAACAGCCATTTGGCCTTGGACGAAGTGGTCTCTCCAATGTGCTTGAGTTCTTCCTAAGACGATGTCTTGGTCTTGGAAGGATGGATGTGGATAAGGAACATTTGGCCGGTGATTTTGGATCAAATTCGTGTTGGCAGTTGACGTAGTGGGAGCTGGAACTGAAGCTGGTGCCGGGATTGGTGCTGGGATTGGTGTTGGAATTGGTGCTCTTGCTGGAACTGATGCTCTTGCTGGGGCTGGTGCTCTTGCTGGGGCTGGGATTTGATTTTGGACTGGAGTTGTAGCTGCAATTGTTGGTGGGCTTGAAGCAGCGTCACTGAGATTATCGTTTCTTGAAGGTCCAGATGAATTGGTATTGGAGCTACCACAACGGTGACCCTCCATAGCTGACGTTTGGGGCAGAGTTGAAAGTCGAGGAGGCGAGCCGCTGGTTCCCGTTATAGTAAGTCTGAAAGGGTTGCGGGTAGTTGGAACATTATTTTGCTGCATTGAGCTCATGGAAGGGGCGGGAGTTATTCGCTGAATAGTGGTGTTTGGTATACGCTGGAAGATGGAGTTCCTAGGCTCATGAGCTGGTGGTGGTGGAGGTGGTCGTCTTGGGTCTATTAATGGAATTGTTACTTGGGCAACTTGAATGTTGACGGGCTCTAGCACGTGAGCTAGGGAAAGAGGAGGAGGGCGTATTGTCCTCAAATCACTCGCAGTTGGATATCCATTGGCCCAGAGAGAGCTCCGTCTTTGTCTGAAGGAGAATGGGGAGGCACGGCGGACCCTCCTTGCCATTCGCAAAGAAGCTTGTAGATTGGACTCCCTGATGGATAGTCTTGTTGAATCTTGGGTTGAGGTTCCTGAGTTGTTGACAGGGTTGAGAATATTTCTGAGATTCATGTTGGTTGATAGTGTTGTTCGATTTTGGGACGAGGAGGTTCCTGAGTTGTTGACAGGGTTGAGAATACGTCTCAAATCCATGTTGGTCGATAGTTGATGGTTGATGTTCAATAGAGTATTGTGTTGAAGGGTATTATTATTGATATCAGTTATAGTAAACGAGATTTTTAGATGAGGAAGAAGAGCGGGTATCAACTGGGGAATTCTCGTTCAATTTGTATGTTGACAGAGAGAGCTAGAGAACGGCAATCACGACGCTAGGGAGGAGGAATTATGAGGAAGCAATTGAGTAGGTCAAAATTGCGGTCATATTGGATCGTCATATTTTGGTACCCTTTGCACCAAGAAGGGAGCCGGCAGTGAGCCGGCTCAGATCGTTTTTGCGTCCTAGTTGTCTTAGGATAGGGTGGTGTAAAAAGACTATGAGAATCAACAAGAACCTTTAGGATAGATAGAAAGAAAAAGAATGCGTTCATGGTGAACAGAATGAAGTTTGTTGCGTAATTTGTGTATCATAAATACTACATATGTTGGGAAGGCATACAAGTGTTGCGCGGATCTAAACACTAAACTACGTAGCCAACGACTATGTATCTAGTTTCTCTGTTTTGGTCTGAAGAACGGGCAGGGATGTTACATAGAAAATCAAACCTGCATCACAAATCAACACAGGTGTGTAGATCGAAGCATCGCCCCAGCAAGAGTGTTAATACGGCGCTTAGTGTTTCATGATAGTGATGTTGATATCTGGGGGCAGGTAACGTCACTGGGATTAAACACATTCTTTACATGCAAACCAAAAGTGCATTGTGACACAGGGGAAACAGGGGTAAAGTTTAACGTTTGTTTTTGTATACGACAATAACTAGTAAACCTAAAGCGGACATAAATTTTGAAGTGCTACCAAAATGCAAAATATGTAGAGCGCTGATTTTAGAGATCGTAGGGTGAAAACTGGGACGTGGAGATCTCATTAATTGGTGGTGGAAGTAAATTGTGACCAGACTCAATCGGTTGATTAGATTGTGAAAATGACATAATAAACAGATGTGGTAAGTCTACATACCTAGACCGCGGGGAATTGCGGGAAGCTGGGTGTCCGGCACTCATGTTCCATGGATAGGAAGGAACGGCCGTCTTCCCTTGTAGTTGGTTGTTGAAATCTGCCTACTGGAGAAGGCACACTCGCCCGGGAATTTTCTTGCTTGCATAGCTGGGAAGTGTGCTTCAACGCCAGTATATTTTCTGTTTCTTTGCAACAAACTTAGGAGTCGACCCAGTGTCTCTTTCACCCAGTAGAATGTTGGTTTCCTCTCTTCTTATTCCATCAATCTGCCATGACAACAAGCAGATACATGGCAAAATCAATCGCACATACATCGATATGGAACTTTTGTAATTGCGATACGTATTCATCGATCGAAGAACAAAACCCTAATGAACAAAAACAGGCAATTGATACCATCGCGAATCAAAAGATGAAGCAAAAGAGAGAACTATAGAAATATCATACTTTGATGCGAAACCTTACACAGGTACCACATCAGATCCTCCCTAGACCAGTGTATGTATGCTTGGGAAGTATCTTCTAAACCCCACTGGTGGTAGCAGCATACTGGAATGACAGCGTCCCTATTCCCACATGCCAGACTCATCAAGCAGAGTCCACAAACCTATACTGGTGTAGTTGCCTCTCAGGACATGCTGTACAAAGGAAACATCAGTAATAGTACAGAAGATAAGCTTCCTGAGACCAAGTTTCATATGCCAGTGGTATGATACAAACACGTGCGAAATCATCTTCCAAAAATACAAGTAATATTTGGGTTTTAAGAACAGACTAAGCCAAACTAAAACAGGAAAGCATGCGATTCATTCTGAGGAACGTACTAAGCGCAAGAGAATACAACGAGGAAAAAGTAAATGGAATTGGTCAAGTTTCCAACACCGCCCTCATGTGTGTACTACATTCGACACATGCGCGAGTGTTGTAAACAAGAGCCAACGACACTTCAGACTCATTCGTTCGATCATGGTTGTTTATGTAATAGATATTTTCCTTCCATTAAGCAGACAGTTTCCAAGTTTGATATCGTGGATGCATTATATTTGATCCCACCATGATCAAGTATTGAGGTTTCCCAGCCGAGCGGTATATGAAAATGTTAGCGACTATTCCAGGAAGATAACGGGGTTTAGAGAGTCTGTAAATACTGTATTTCGTTACTGCGGAAAACCTGCACTCGAATAGTTGATGCCCTCAGAACTCAGGAAGCAAAATTTTATTCAAACACCCAAATGCACCACTCAACTGGTGTGGGTGCACGTACCTTCAATCCAAGCTAAGCGACCCCCTTTAAGCTACATGTACACCACGTCATATCACCATAACCATCTAGTAACAACGGACCTCAACCGATCTAAGACCAAGCTTTAATTAGTACGCCGAGTTTAACCGCGCTGCGGAGATCGTTTGGTAGTCGCAATACCAAATGGACAGGGTGCGTATTACAAGCCTTTCAAATTTTGGTAGTGAGAACAGGGCGGTGCTTGGACTCCCGGATAAGACGGGTGAGGCACTGAGGAGGCGTAATTTAGTACGACGGTACTGTATGCACCGATCTTTAATTCTCCAAAGATGAAATGTCGTGTGTCACCACCGAAGCATTGCCATACCACCTTTAACGGCGTGCTAAAGATTTCGATGCGAGCGAGCAGAGCGGATCGCGTAGTTGTGACTCGTCCGTAACAAAATGGGGTTGTCACTAGACACTGTAGTGGGTAGAGCCCAGTGCTATTTCAAAGGGCCGAGATTGCCAAATGACGCAGGCACGACAGGTTACACGAAACCATTGAGCATTCAAAACTGCATCACAATTTAGCGATGTGATGTGAGTGATTCGATCCCAGATAATGACGATCGGGTACTTTTATCTATTAGTGAGAGAATTTTCTTCGCAACGTAGTAGGCGTGATTAAGCGTATGTGTGTCTGGATGACAGAAACGCTATGGAAAAGAAGGTGGAGAGAGGAGCGAAGTGGTTTCTTCTCACGATAATAGATGCGATTTGAAACTTGTGAATACTTCCAAATGTATTATGTGCAAAGAATACTAATTTGAAAACTGGTCCGTGGTAGCAAATAAGAGCTGGTAGGGTATGAGCTGCCTCAAAACAGAGTTGCTTCAAGGGTCAGGAAAGTGGAGCGAAATGGAGCTGTTAGTCTTTCTGTGGGGAAATCATGAACGTGTTGAAATTTGATTCTATATCTTTGTAATTCTAGGTCAGGTTTCTCAGAACCTAAGAGGAACGTAGATTTAAATTTGAAGATTGGCCATTCGACCCAAATGGTCTACCAAAGTACGGTATTTCCGAGTTTTTAGACGAGCCGGCAACTATCCATACTCCCAAATCCAGCAGCGACACCACCTTCTTCACTCTTATCGCCCTTGGTACGTAAAAGATATCCTGCTTCTTCATTATGAAGAATCTCTTTACTCTCTTGGTCCCACAAGCAAGTGCCATAAATACCAAGTTCACAAATAACACCTCCTTTCTCAATTACCCCGTGTCGCAATATCATGTTGTGAACAGGTGGAGGTGTGATGATTTCCATAAGAATAAAGGACTTCCAATGAGATTCTGGAAGTGATTGAAGGAAGGGAGGAATTGCAGAACGATAAATGTTGTTACCACCCCCTTCGCGTTGCGGTTTGAGGACATAGGACTTGCAAAGTTCGGGATCAAGAGCAATCTTTCGTGCCGAGAGACCGGAAGGTGACTCATCCAAAGGGAATATATCTGTAAAGGTGTCTTGAAGGGTTTCTATCTCTGACGGAGTGCTAGTCTTCATGAACTGAGAGAGCATTGAAGGAATAAAAGATTCGGTTGGTGTTGCGAGGACTTGTTGAACCTTCTTGGCTCCTGCGAGCTGTGTGAGGATACTGGGACATTTGACTGCATTTGATCTCTCGATTTGAAGACGAGCTTGCCAGGCAGAGGTATCGGGGTAATCGGAAGGCCCATAGCCAGCACGAAAATAGACAACTGCTACCTCGAAAACTTTTGAGGGCTTGTGGGGCGGAGTGTAAAGCAGTTGTCGAAGAGGCGTAGAGGCTATGGTTGTCTGGCTCAGGATTTTCGAGTATGGAACTCGAAATACGGGAACACTGGGAGTCTGCTTTTGAAGTTCATATTCGAGGTGTCTTTGGTCAAAGATGTTTCTTTCGGTATCTTGGACAACGAAAATTACACAACAATCGTGGATAGCTTCGGCTCTCTTGTAGGCATCGAACGCTATTTTAAGCCCAGCTGCCAATGATTTTGTGCTTTCATTTGGTGGCAGGTCTATACTTTGAGGAGATAAGGGGGTTCCGAGAAGAGGGTAGTCCACGGAGGAGAGGTATCTGCATGCACTTATTGGTCACGTGCTTGAATGAAGTGAAAAGGGGATAGTTTTTGAGGCGGGCGTACTTGTGTAACTTTGATGTCTGTGATGACAAGCCGCCAAAGGAGGACGCAATGGTGTTGAACTCGACCTGCTTGATGCCAGATTGTCCATTTTCGGTACTGTGATGAACCATGTAGTCTGATCTAAAAAGGCCCAAGGAAAGACTCTATAAATGTTATCAGAAACGATTTACTCCGGTATCTCGAATGTGAATATACCTGTACATATCCTTCTTCCTTTACTTTCAGATGAACTTGCCATAGCTCAGCAATAAACTCGTCTACTTGGAGGATTCTAGTATAATCAGTCGGCTAGCTTTTATCTGTACATGGGAGTTGAAAAGAGTGGGGAAATGAGAAAAGTAAAGAATGGAAAAGGCTCGGTGAGAGCACGTACTCTTGAACAATATCACGAAGGAAATCCTCGTCTTGTGCAATGCCTGCATACAACTGATTGTAGGCTCTTTGTATGGACTTGGCTTGCTCGAAACATGTCCTGGGAAAAGGGCTGGGAAATAGAGTCACGGGCACTGTAGTTGCCAAAACCACATGAGGATCTGCCGTAGATGAGACCAGCGTTGGGGGCGGCCGAACTGCCAGGCCATGAGCAATAGACCAGTCCTTGATAGTGGAAATTAGTTGCTCAGATTCTTCCGTAGACAGTCCAGGAGGATACAAGCTGTCGGAAGCTCCGCTGGGAGCCATGAGTAGGTGTGCTTTGTATAGGTGTAGTATGCGAATGATATGGGAGTGGAGGATGAAGGAATTTTTGTACTGATGAAAAGGGATGACCCAATGAATGACGATATCTTGTCGAATGTCTGCTTCTTTGAGAAGGAAATGAAGCTATTCAGAAGACGAAAAGGGCCGAGAGAGGTAAGAGACGTGAGATTCAATAGTGGTAGATACTTTTCCAAAATTGCTGGAGGGGATTTGTAAGAGCCTGGAACGTTAATCCCGGTGGGGAGCCCGAGGGAGACATCATGACCCCTCGAGCCCCTCCACGGCCACACCTCCACCTGCAGCCCCCCAGCCCCGGCCACCACCTTTCCTTATCGATAAGGCCACAGTGGGGCAAGCAAAGTCACCTGCAGCCGCGCCGACACCATTGACGCGCTTCCTCCCGCGTCAGGTTGTTCAACTGACGAGATGGAAACTCTCCCTGTTGCCCTTCAAACCATCTCCCCTACGACACGACACGACACAAATCTTCAACCTCTGATCTTCAACCCTCTGATCTCCCCCTCTACTTTCATCCTGCATTCTTTCTCACGAATCTCTTTGCCCATCTCCCACCTCAATTCTCATTGCGCTCTCCTAATACTTGAAGTTCTCTTCTCCGCTTTCAAATCCAAGGTTCAGAATTCACCAGCTCTGGCCCTGTCCACTTCACGACAGCCTTAATCAACCGACGCCCTATAGACATATAGCTCCCACCACCTCAAAAATTAATATTACAAACAAAATACCGCATCTCTCCAGACTTGCATCTTGTCCGCGAACTCTAACTGCCTGTTGGTGGTCCAACTTGAAGTAAGCCATCAACATCTTTTTCTTATATCTTTTGTTGTGCCTCCCCACAGCCAACTCTTTGCACTTGACTTTCACCTTCAAATATCCCACCCTTCAACCCTTCAACCCTTCAGTCTTACTCTAAAACTCAACTTCGAGACGTAAGACTCTCTTCAACCATGACTAAATTCCGCCCTGCAGTTCGAGGCGCTCTCATAGCACGTTGGCTTGATCAAATACCCGTCCACGACAATCCCGCGGTAGTATGTGCCATCGCGGCATCCATGCCCAGTACTGACATGGCGGATGATCCATTTGACTGGTCGATTGACCGAGTCGTTCAGGAACTCTGCGGCAACAAGCCGTCATGGGAAACATCTATACATGCTTCAAGACTGGACCCAACTGAGCTTGAGAAGAATCTTCGAGAACAGGAGATCGATGGCTGTGTGCTACTCGTCAATGTTAATGATAAGGTCCTCACAAAAGATTTCAATATCAAGGTTGTTGGTCGCAGAGCGTTTGTACACAATGCCATTAAAGAACTTAGGAAGCGCAGTCCCAAATATCAGGCATTTGTTGGCAAAGAAACCGCTCCAAGCATAGCATCGTATCATCCGAGCAGCGGTATACACTCTCCAAATGGGATGGCACACCAATCCAATGGTCAAATCAATACATGGCCAAATCTCGCTCTTCTAAGCCAACCTCCTAGCTACATCACACCATCCGAAACCCCTGACGACAACAAGCGGCGTAAGCTGGGTGATGAATCAAATGCTGGAGATGCTGAAGCGCAATTTGAGGAGCCAGCCCCGGAACCAGAGCGCGAACCTGCTGCTACTGCAGACCCAAAGACTTCTGTGGCCCCTGGAGTTGTTGCTATAGTCGAGATCAATGGCAAGAAAAGAAAGCGTTTGGAACCTATCCTGCTTACAACACAGACCTCCAATTCAAACGATGCTGTGGAGTGTGCTGATGATGTTGCTCATACACCACACGCCAGTTCCCCCTTGGATTCACAACATGTTGCGGAAGCAGCCAATGACATTGCTCTTACCCCTGCACCCGTCATTGAGGATGTCCCAGTACAAGATACACCTGCTCCGGGCCAGATGTTTGTGGATAGTACTGGTAGAAAGCGCCTAATTCCCATCAATGAGTCTCGCCCAGAGATGTCCATCACCAACAAAGACATCCAAGTGGATCCTGCCCCTCAAAGTGAACAATTGCTTCCATCCACATATGTCCCTCTGAAAGGCAGAACAACTGATAACCTTGCAAAAAGCTTTGCGGGCTATCTAGGAAAGCAAAAGATGCCTGTTGACGATCTTTTCTATGCCGGTACTCCTGTCGGAAAAGAGCTTCCAAGTGGTGACGATATTGGAGAAGAGTTTTTTATGGTTCAAGGAGCTCTCCCTACTGGGCTTCGCCTCTACGTCAACAATGCCATGAAGAATTTCCTCCGCTCTAAGCCTCGATTTTTTACTCGCGACGGAAAAGAATTTGCTGCAGTCGTGCCATATTCCACGAATTTCAAATCTGAATTCGAGAATCAACATTTCACTTTATTTCAGCCAGACTCGGAGGGAAAGTATACAGCTAGTCGCGAAGAATTATCTTCCTCGTGGCCAGAAGTTAACCCAAAGATGTCTTTGACAACTGAGAATATTCTTGGGGAGGAGAGATCTGTTAGATTCAACCTCCCCGGTCCTGACATGTTGAGCGGCATCGGAAATCAGCCTGAATTCGATCCATCAATGCTGGAAAAATATAATTATTTGGAAGGTGGTGACGAAGTTTTGCCCCTGTATGGGGAATCTGATTCCGACAACGAAGTTGACGAACAGACATGGCGAGAAATGGAGAACGAACGTGGCGAAAAGTTGGAGAGACCTCTCAGACAGTCGAGAAAACCAGCCCTTAGTACTGACGAGGTCAATTCAGCCATCAATGAAGGCATTTCCGCGCTTCAACTCGTGTGGAAGAGAGACCAATTGCCCAAGTTAGAAGTCAAGGGTTACAGAATGTGGCAGAAGTCTTCAAATCAAAAATCGAAGAAAAGAGATGTAGCAGCCGCACAGTTCAAACTCGATTTTTCTCTCCGCCATATTGATAACATGAGACAAGAGATTACCAAGAATACTTACACTAGCATAAAACAAGTGCTGAAGCAGACAGGTATCATGGAGGTGGACGTGTATAACTGCGAAGTAATGAGATGGACAATCCAGCTCCTGGAGTCCAAAATATCACCCGATAAGCCCAAGCAGCTTGTATCGCTCCGTGTGTCCAAAACGCCCGAAAAGCTATCGATTAAGCTCGATGACACGGAAGGCGAGGATTTGGATACTGAATCGGAGGGACGCAGCTCAGATGACGATATGGGAAGCTTTATCGAAGAAGATTCGGCGACAGAACAAGACGTCGAGCACCAGCTTGATCTCGCCGACAGCGAAGCAACCGACGATGAATCTGTGGCATCTGACAGAAATCTTGCGCAGGTCTTGCCAGTCTCATCAGTCTCACCGGCAACAAAGATCAATTGGAAGGTAGCCCGGAGAAGCCCAGAAGGTTCCGGCCGTCTTGCTGTCTCCCCTTCAGCAAGCTACGGTTCTGAAAGTGCTCAAAGCCCTCGAACAAGACCTTCGATGCCTTCGAAAGACGAACCGTCACCTCTTATTAGAACTCCATCGGCAAAGCCATCTAACTTCATTGATTTGTCCATATTGACTTCATCCGATGATGGCGGAAGAAGCAAATTTATCGATCTTATCACACCGCAAAAAGCCAAAAAACATAACAGTCCCATTAAAATCTCTGATGACGATACAGAGCCATCAACGCCACATAACGAGCTGGCAGCATACGTCGACATCAACACTATTCCGGAAGCACTGAAAGATGCGTATGCAAAATTAACAAGTGAAGGAGATGTTGGACGGCTTCTGGGACTGGTACTTCAACGCATGCGGGAAGATCGAAAAGAAAGAATTCGAAATTTTATTTCAGAGACGAAAGTGGACCAAATTCGAACCGCAATGGCGCACGAGATGGAAGCATCTTCAGGGCACTGCTCTGACATAAAACTTGTCATGTGGCTGTTTAAAATTTACATCGATTGCAAGTACATCCCGTTTTCGCCAACATTGACAAACGCCTTCGTCGCAAGTATTCGAGATCATGAAGATATCCAGTTGGCACCCTTCTGCACTATTTGCCATGAACTCTTGGATCCTTCATCAAAGGCAATACAGCTCGTTTCAGTCAAAGAATCTACCGAAATTTCGAAAAAAAGAAAAAAGGGACCTCGCCGCAAAAAAGATAGATCTGGCAGGTCAGAAGCAGCAAGTGATGTTGATGAGGAGGATGGGGAACCACTTTCCGCCATCAGACGCCGTAGGCCAGAAACTCTTGCCACGTATGTCACCAATTCTATTCTTATTTTATGGCATGCTAATATTCGCAGAACAAGCGAGGACGAAAAGACGGCCGACGAGTCGCCGAGCAAGAAGAAGAAAAAGCTGGTTGAGGACAAGGATGCTCTTGAGATGCGACAACAAGATCGCCAAAGACTGGCGGAGCAAGCCGAACGCCGTGCCCAACTACAAGCTAAGCTGGCTATGTCTGGACATGCACGAGATGAAGCAAGTGGTAGAATAATTATCAGTAAGTTAACGATAAAGGCATTCGTTCCTTCCAGCCATCCCCTAAATTCTTACTGGCCTAACGTTCACCCAACTTTGTGTGTGATATGGGGTTAACATCACGTTTCTTAGATGACGCGAAATCCGACGAACAAGGATTCATTTATGTCCACCCCAGTATTGCACCTCTTATTAAAAAGCATCAAGTTGAAGGCGTAAGATTCATGTTTAACCAAGTCGTTGGAGATGAAAAAACTACGCAGGGGTGCCTTCTCGCCCACACGATGGGCCTCGGAAAAACAATGCAGGTGTAAGAACCCTCGAATCTCGTGTTTACATACCGCTGTTCAGAACTGATTGATATGTAGCATCACCCTACTAGTTGCGATTGCTGAGGCTGCGATGTCCGACGACCCTACCGTAGTCTCACAAATCCCTCCAAGACTTCGGAAATCACGAACGCTAGTACTCTGTCCTCCTACCCTGATCGACAACTGGATGGATGAATTTCTTCTTTGGGCTCCTGAGGGACTCCTTGGAGGCCTAGTAAAGATTAGCAGCAATACTATACCGCATGAACGTGCACTGGAAATCAGAAATTGGCATTCAAACGGTGGGGTCTTGATTATGGGTTACGAAATGTTCCGTGCCCACGTATATTCCATGGAAAAAACACAAGTTGGTTCATCGCTCGAACACACTCAATTATGCGAATACCTCCTCGAGTTTCCCGAAATCATCATTGCAGATGAGGCCCACAAGCTTAAGAACGAAAAGTCCAAACTGAATATGGCCGCCGTACGATTTAGGTCGAATAGTCGCATCGCTCTTACAGGAAGCCCTTTGGCGAACAATATTGAGGAATATCACGCAATGATCGAATTTATCAGCCCCAATTACCTCGGACCTGTGAAGGAGTTTCGTCAAAAGTATGTCACACCTATTCAAGACGGTCTCTGGAAAGACAGCACTCCACACGAACGTAGAAAGAGTTTGAAAATGCTCGGTGTGTTGAAGGAGGACATCGCCCCGAAAGTCCACCGAAAAGAAATGGGTGTTCTCCGGGATAGTTTGCCTGCTAAGAAGGAATTTGTAATTACATTTTCTCTAACAGAATTGCAACGCAAGGCATACTCTATCTATGTCGAAGCCATGAAATCAGGTTCAGGTCATGCCCGTACAAAGGACGGGGAAATCCGGGCGTCCACTGTCTTTGGCTGGGTATCTGTTCTCCAACTTTTGTGCAACCATCCTGCATGCTTCAAAACGATACTCAACGAAAGAAAAGAGGATGCCAAAAAGGAGCTCGTTTCTACGAAGGGCTTATCAGACTCCTCTGAAGGTGCCGATGTTGAAGACGCAGAAGATTGTATGTGGATCTCTAACAAGTTTCTCCTTTATTCGAACCTGTGCCGAGGCTAACAATAAACAAACAGCTAGTATTTGGAAAATCGGAGTCTCCCAACAACTTGTTGACGATGAAATGAGTTTATTTCAGAGTGATGAGACCGACCTCAATGCAATTGAGCTATCAAACAAGACTCTGGTTCTATGCGAAATTCTTGATGCTTCCAAAGCTGTCAACGATAAGGTCCTTGTATTCTCACAATCAATAATCACTCTCAACTTCCTAGAGCAGCTTTGCAAGGATCAAGGCAGAATCTACAATCGGTTGGATGGGAAGACCAAGATGGCAAATCGACAAGCTGCAGCAAAAAGTTTCAATACTGATGAAACCGAACTTTACCTCATATCTACCACTGCAGGTGGGTTAGGGTTAAACCTGCCAGGGGCAAATCGCGTCGTGATTTTTGATTTCAAATATAACCCCGTACAAGAGGAACAAGCGGTAGGCCGTGCGTATCGAATCGGGCAGGTAAAGGAAACTTTTGTGTATCGGTTTATTGCTGGTGGGACGTTTGAAGGTGCGGTCCACAACAAGGCCATCTTCAAAACACAACTTGCCTCGCGTGTCATTGACAGGAAGAATCCGATGGCATACGCCACCAAGTTGTATTCATCAGATCTGTTGTTCGAGCCAAAAGAGGTCCCACAAGTAAGTTTATTCTTCAAAGAAACCTAGTTTATTACTTGAGTTGTCACTGCGGATTAGACTAATACTATTCAGGAGGATCTCTCTGAGTTTCGGGGCATGGATACCAAGGTTCTTGATAGAGTCTTGTCATCCGTAAAGACAGCTGGTATCGTACGTTCGATTGTGCAAACGGACACTTTCGAGCGTGATGACGAGGACAAGTTAACCGCGGAGGAAATGATGGAGGTAAAGGAAATGCTCGGTGATGAACAGTTAAAAAGATTTAATCCGGCGGCGTATGCCGCAAAGCAACAGGCTCGACAGGCACACGCTCTTCAGCTATCCGCTCAACAATCTGCAGCCCGGTACAACCAACCCCCATTTAATACTTTAATCAGTAAGGCAACTGCCCTACCTGTGTCTCAAGCTCGACCTCGCCAAGCACTTCCCAATAAACAAATTGTTCGGCCAGTCACACAAACTCACCAAGTTTCTCATGTAGCAGTTCCTCGGGCTCCACCTTACAATCACCAAACGTCTTCCATGCATACTAGTCGACCGACTGCACAGAATCCACAAGTTCCGCAAGCTCAAGCCCAGCAGCTTCAACATAAATCATCTGCTAATCAGCCCCAAGCAGCTCCGGTTGCTGGCACGGGTGGATATGGGGAATCTGCTCCTCAGCCTGATGATTTTTCGAATCTTGTAGTGGCCGAAAGCGCTCCGGCAGTTCCCCGAAGCAGTCCAAAAGCAGAGCGGCCAACCTTGGGCCCAAAATATTCTGCAAAGAAAGAGAGCCGCATATTACCACCACAAAAAGAGCAGCATGACTCTCGTTACAAATCTCCAACGCCGATGCCTATGGATCTCGAGGGCGACACTACTAATGTAACGCAGCGAGCTGAAAGTCCGTCGTCCGATGAGTTGGCCTTGGCAACCCCGAAAAAGAAACCCATTTCAAATCAACCACCAAGCAAATCGCATGGTCTCCCTCCTATCATGGGTCGAAATACACACGTTCGTTCCAAGGACCCAGAGATGATGACATTGCCTCGCACGTCGTCAACTCAAACGATGAGTTCTAGCAGCATGTCTCGTGGAGATGGGAGATCGCCAAAATCAAGCCAAGAGGACATCCAAAATGTATGCATTGAGCCACACTTTCCAAAGTTTCCAGTTATTCCGTTTGAAAAAAGCCAACAGACGTCGAGTGATGCGCATACTGTATCACAGGGCCAGTTATCGACAAGTGTTCGATCGCAATCGGCGGAGCCCAAGAGCCCGCCTCGGATTATCTCCCATACAAGAAGCCCAAGCGATATCGACGGTAGTAAAGCACTGCTCGCCCTTTCTGGGACTCTTTTTCAAGGTCACAACAATAGACTTGGCGATGCTGCACTACAAAATTATGAGACAAGGCCTCCCGTGTCTACTGGAGATTCCATCCCACATCAAGAAAACACTTCTTACGAAACTCCCCAGTCTACTCCTTCTCAGTCAACCCCTCTGCAGCCCGCTTCTCCGGATCCTCCTAGTCCCAGTGGGAGTGCTTCCAGAAAGTCGCCTATTAGAGATGGCTTGAAATTATTATTAAGCAAGTTTTATCATCCTTAGCACTCACTAATATCACATTTAGTCACCAATGTACCGTGCAATGAGTAAGAGACCAGTATCGTCGTTGAAGACACCGGTTGCAAAAGCTGGCCAGAAACACCATCGTTCCCAGTCAAGTACCCAAAACAACGTGCGTCATTCCAGCAACCGAAATCTGCCAGCTTGGGCAAAAGACCGCCTGGAATCTGCATCAAAAAATGGGAACTCCAGTGCTCCATCACCATCACCGTCACAATCACAGTCTCCTAGAAGAACTCCTTCCAATACAAACCCACCTTGGGGGCCAAGACGCTAGATGGGTTTTTTCGGTTGGTACTTGTTTGCAGAGGGAATTCTACTTTCTTTCATTTTCATCTTTTTTCATTTTTGTTGTGGAGGATTGGGGGAAGAAAGAAGGGTTACATCATTGTTTTTTCGCTTGCGGCGTTTGGAGGCCATTTTTTATGATACCCATCTCTGGCTTTTGTCTTTCAGCCTTCTCCTTAACGTTTTTATTGCTATTCTTGATACCACATGGCCTTGTGGGAAGGGAATTGAAATGACAATCACGCGCGTTTGATGATGATATGTGGTGGTGGGATTTGCAGGACCCTTGACAGTGTTGTTTGGGGGGGAAGGGAGAGAGAGCTGCTGCATCGCTTTTTGAGTGAGGGGGTGGTATGTAAATGGATGGAGGTTGAAGCATGAGGCGAGGGTACAAAAGGGGTGGTAGAAAGCAAATTTACATATTCCTCGTTGTGGATTCTCTCTTTTTGGTGAATTGTGTCTACTTTCTTTGGTTGTCCTTGGTCTATCAAACTTAAAACATTGAGTACTACCCCTTTGATCCTGAGCTTCGCTAAGTAACGAAGCCTTTCACCACCCTTGAAGTACAAGTGGCTTTCACAGTAAAACTACTAACGAAAAACCTGGCCCTCACGCCATTACAGAGTTTTTCTAGTTCAAAGCCCCCAATCATTTCCCAAGTAATTCAGGGGGAATGGTTGTGTTTTGGTATTGTTGTTTGACTTTACTAAGTCACATGTGTGTGGTGATGCCCAAAGGAGCGAAACGAGGAGTTGGTAAAGTTTCCTGATTTATTAAATTGAGGAATAGTCTCTGGTTTATATGCTTTTGTCTAACAAAGAGAGCTTGCCTTGTTTCTTTTAGGGATACGATTTTATATAATTTCAACATTATGACCTCTCCCTCTCGTCTTTTTTATTTCATTGTTATTATTCGGGTTATTAGAGATAAGGTGCTCATAATACTATTACGGTAATAAGAATGTACTATAATAGTCAGTGCGTCTTCCTACGGCGCTTGAAGACGCACTGACTCTTAATCTCAACTTTGAGTAGAAGTAAACGTCTATCTCCTCGGCGGCTTGGGAGGGAAATAAGGGTGCTGATATGGGTGGGGGTGAGTCTTAGCGTTCGGCACCTGAAACACGATTCTATGGAATATAATTGATATACCGTATGGAATCCCATCCATATATAAAATGTCAGATGACGAATAAGGCACTGTCAGATATAGGGAAGAATAAGCATTTAACTAGCTGAAAAGGGCGGACAGCTCGGAGGATCTACCCCAAAAGCGGAATAAGTGTAGGTAGGCCTGGCCTAGTAGGGTTTATACGCAGATACCGTTACTTGATTTCTGTTATTTTTACTACGTTTGGCCAATTCTTTTGCACAAAAAAGCTAGAAGATGCATAATAACCGCACAAATCTAGTATAAATTTGCCGGGTATATCGACCTTCATTCGCTCCGCTTTCGGGGTGGATTATCCGAGCTGTCCGCTCTCTTTTACTTCGTCACAGGCGAAATAATTTAATTCGTAAGTGGCGTGATTTCCCCCCGGGGGGGAGAGGGGGGGGGGGTTCCTTACCCTGTTGCTCGCCTGTCGGTAGACAATATAAGTGGCAGACTTGGCTAGTTGTCTACCTAGCTTACACAACTTTTTCCTAGAATCACTAAGCACCGATACTCTTAGAGTTCTAAATAGCTTCAGAAGACCTGCCCTCACAGGTCCTTGGATAAAGCAGTATTATAGTGCAGGTCTGCGAGACATACTTGTCTAAACTTCGCCCGCGGCCAGGGACAAAACATTTGTACAAGTGAGTATACAGGGCTGAAGGCTATTAAAGTCGTGACGGGATCGATAGGTCACAGGACATTCGTACTTACCTCCTTCCTCCTAGGCGTAACAAACGTAGAAATAAACAAAGTTTACATGGGATATTCTAGTGGAACACAGGGTGAAATCTCCACTAAATTCTGACGTTTGTTACGCCTAGGAGGACTTCTACAGTACTTGTAACACCAAAACCCCATGCCAAGTCTGCCACTTATCTTAGGTATCCACCAGGAACTCGTCTTAGCCACCCTGAAAAGCCCACAATTATTTCATCTAGGACGAAGTAGGTAGGTAAATTTATCTATGTTTGTAACTACCGAATAATAGGCGTCCGGTCGTCTTCTATATAAGAACAGCTCGAGATCTCAAAAATTTTAGAAAATCAATTGCTTGGACAATCATTATTCTACACATTTCAATTCTCAAACACCTAATTTCTTTCTACTTCAAAAAGCCAGCCCACTACCTCAAACCAAAAAAAATGCGTTTCTCTACCATCTCCGTCCTCGCACTAGGCGCACTCAGCAGCGGCGTCGCTGCTGACTTTTTCGGCTCCTGCCTCGACAAGAACAACGCCGGCGCCCTGACTATCTTCAACAACACAAAGAGCAAGGAGGCGTGCACATTACACGTAACCAATGGTCTCGGACCCAACCCCTGCACGGATTGCGTGTTCAGGGACGACCCAAACAAGACGGGTGATGAAAAGTGCTTTAGCAAGGAAGGCAAGCTCGACCCTAAAGCTTGGGATATAATCTGCGGGATAGCTGGTGCTGCCGGTTCTACATCCGAGTAGACGAAGTCAGGCTTCTTGGGTTATCTTAGAACGATGGGGGTTTCGGGGGATAAATGGGATAAATGGGCTTGGGCTTTTTGTTGACTCTTACTGGATCATCCATGTTGCTGGACAATATTACATATTACATATATTGAAATGAGTTATGATCATTACAATCTTCTACTAAGAGAAATGCTGCCTACTACTCCTACCGTGCCTATATGCCTGTACTCCCACCTCACTAAGGTCAGACGTATGAACTCGCTACCCTGACTACCTGTACCCTCACTATTGCTATATCCTCATTACCGCATCCTTACTGTCATGGTCCCAAGGAAATTAGAAGAGAGAGTAAGGACGAGGCGAGGTCAAGTACCGGTAGCAAACAATTGTACATATGATCTATATTCTACTTTCCACCTATATTTTAACCCTTCTACTATTTTTCTTTATACTAACTAAGAAGTCTCCAGGGAAAAGTACGCAGAAAATAATTTAATTTAGAAAGAAATTCTTTAGTTGAACTATCCTGAATAGCTCTAAGATATGAAAAGTTTCAATATAGTTCAATGCTTTCACTGTTTGGTTTTGAGTGCATGATATGTTCTAGGACAATTAAGCATGTTGAATGAATGTTCTATTCTGATCAAGTAAGAAAGAGAAAAAAAGATAGAAAGATCAACGCTTCTTAGTTCTATAACAAACCCCTCTCTTTCTTATTCGGAGATCTTCTCCTGCCTACAGCGCAGGAGATTCCAGTAAACCTAGTGCTGCCAAACCCAGTATTGATGAGTCCATGCCTATTCAATCGTCTTTGCATGATTACCTGCAAAGCAGATATCAACGCCAGTATTCGCTCTTCCAAGGGTTTTCGCGTATGCTGCTACGTGGACACTACCTGGTCTGCCCCGACCACAGACGACGTCCATGATATCATTAGCTTGTTCGAACTCATGAAAACATCTAGAGCATTATTAGGGATATGAGATGATCAAACTTCTGTAAGGAGAGAGCATTGAAATTGCCTACGTGTTTCTACCATCTGTATAATTACTAAAATTGAATATTAGTAGTTTCTCAGTAATCTAGCAGGGACTTTAACATACCAGACATAAGCAACAGCGGTACCGGAAACGAAAAATTTCAATGTATTCCCAGCGAGTGCTCCCCCTTGGTCGTTACACCAGGAATTCATATTCTGTTTAGATGTAATTAGTACCATATATCACCACCGCAAACTGAGATTTGAGGGGGTTTTACACGAAGGGCTGTACTATAATTGTCACCATTAAATGCGTAGTTATCGCAATGAGTTAAAGGGTCCACCAAGCGTTTGAACAGATTTCGCGGATGGTTTGATACATCTCTGGTGCCGGTCGCTTGGAGTTCGATGTCGGGTTGGCGGATTGGAATGTCCGAGCCTTCGTAAACGGTATAAAATCCATCTGGTAGGTTTGTGGGAACGACGAAGCCGGCGACAGATCCGAGAATAGCTGCAAGAACTGACGAGGTAAAAATAAGCATGTTGGGAAGAGGGAAGAGGGTTGAAGAATTTGAGGTTGGCAAGAAGGCAAGGAAGATGAATGTCGAGAATTGACTTTTCAGGTTATATTGAGGGCAGGAAAACGCTGTCTTATACTTCTCGAAAGTATAGAGTCTCGATTCGTCACCGATTGTGTGGATATGACAGACTCGCTTAAATCTCACACTCTAATGTTGCCAGACAAGTGCCACGAGAATAACGCTTTGGGATCTTATGTAATATCAGCCTGCCTTTTTGGATAGTATACAAGTAACCATGACCGCTCGGGTACCATTAACTTTGGCATGCTTACTACATCTTTATCAGATCCAAAGTCTACTCTTGACAACTTGCTACAAATAAGGCTGGAATCCACAAATCACTCGAGTGCGATGGAAGTATTGATAGAACCCATAGATCTGCTTTTCCGTCCGACATGCGTTAGGATTTGATACCCAACCCACTGGCTCGCCGTCGCTTCTGGTGTAAGTGTGGATAGAAGACCGGATCCAATGGCTGTTAGCAAGCTGCCAAGAACAGCCCATGGGGATATGTAGCGTATTTTATGCACCAATGCTCCAAGGGTGAGCAGAGCAGCACTTTCGATATCAATGACTGCAGGAAATTTACAGCGCTTTTACTAGGATCGTCGCCTAGGATAGCCTGGAACCAAAGCGGCAGTGTGAAAGGGATCACCTGCTTACCCCCTTCCTGGAGAAACATGAGGAGGTTGTCAACCAAGACGGTTTGTTGGGTGAAACAGGTTGGTGGAATGAGTGATTTATCTCTCTGAATTCTTGCGGACCAGATAAATAACTTACTAGCTTTTCAACCAATAACATATAAGAACTCACAGTAAGGGGAAGTAAATACTTAATCGGCTATAATAAACTTCCTTGCTTCCTTGCTTATATGTAAGGAAGGTGCTATCACAATGTATTGTTTAACCATGTTACTGCAGGATATAATAAGCCTTCTATTAGTCCATCGGCTAGAAGAACTATTGACCGGTCACGTGACTCACTTCCATGGAAAAGGGCTGGGGGTTCGAGAATGGAATACCGTATGTCCAGAAGCTCATTTTGAATGGAGTAGAAGACTCATAGAGAAATTGGGATGGAATAGCCGATTTGCGATTCAAGTCATCTCAGATAGTTCAGTAGTAGATTCAGAACGCCATACCTCCCCTGCTTCAAGGAGCGGGCAAGAAGGCTCTAACCTTCTTATTTTCTTTCTCAAAGTTTCTCTCATGAATC
The DNA here is from genome assembly GCA_900536445.1 of Hymenoscyphus occultus. Lineage (NCBI taxonomy): Eukaryota > Fungi > Ascomycota > Leotiomycetes > Helotiales > Helotiaceae > Hymenoscyphus > Hymenoscyphus occultus. The sequence continues at coordinate 135,801 of UNPT01000086.1, forward strand.
TGATCTGATGATCAAGCCTTCTAAAGGGACAGTAGTAGCTAGTTTGGCGTGACGTTCCAAGAAACCTGTGTCGGATAAGAATAATTGTACATAATGCCAACTCGTCCTTTACTAGAAGATTGTAAGATTACTTGTCGACTGGTATATTGTGAATAAGCTTAAATGGTTCTCTGAACTCCTTTTGCATAGATAAGTAATGAGGTAAACACAGAGGTTGGGTTGTGATGTACTCTAATTACAGCGTAAGAAATGAATAGAGTAGTTGAGTAGTTCTTTCATACGCTGACTCTAAAAAAAGCATTCGTTTGCGAAGTCATCTTATCTAGAAATTTTGGGTCCTTTGGGTAGTATGAGCCCAGTTTTGGCAAATCCTCCCACCCCCATCACCTCGCATTACTTATTGTGCACTACAGTACATATCATACAACATCCACCACCCAAATACAGCTTCGCGCCCTCGAGACTCTAAGAAAACGCAACGCCTTTTACCCTCCTCAAAGCGTCAGAAACTCCCGTACTACTGACCTAGCCAACTCCATATTCCCAGCTGCCTCATAAATAGTCTTGACCGCATACGCAACTTCCTTATACAGCTCCTCTTGACCCTTCTCGCCCTTCCATCCATCCCCGCTCTCCTCACGCTCTCCATCCCCAACCTCCTTACGTTTTTCTACCTCCTCGTTCAGAACCTTCCAATAGTACGGAAGTGCAAGATGCGTAAGTCCCAGTAAATGATATGTCCGTCCCATATTGTAATGCGCTTCAAGACGTTCCTCGAGACAATCTGATATCTTGCGATGTTCGTAATAGCGACGGATGAATGTGAGGCCTTGCATGAAGCCATGCTGTCGGTTCTCGGATTGGCGCTTGAGGTTGTGGTGGATGTAGGCGAGGCCTATGGCGAGGTTTATCATGGGATTATCAGGATCGAGAGCGTGTGCGCGCATGATGTAGCCTGTGGATGTAGTGTAAATATGGCTTTCATGGGCTTGATAAAAAAGAACTTACCTAGAGCGATGACTTGACTACCACTCGTACTCAGGACATAACCAAATGTCATGAGGAGAGAGGTATCGAGATCGTGGTTTCTAATGACATTTCCATTCTCATCCTTGGAGTGAAAGTAGGCTCGATTCTCCCAATGGCGTTTCTTCTTTTCCTTCTCGCTGACAAGATTGTAATCCATTGCTCGAATCTGTCGAAGCAAAAACTTTTGACTTGCAGATTCGTTGTAGAAAATCACCGGGCTTTGGACCAAGCGAGAAAAGATGGCGAAAATTCGATATGCATCTGTAGTGAACTGAAACTCTTTCATGAACCACCGAGTCATATTAATTACGGTATCTTCGTCTCCCAGTAGTACAGCACAAACTTTTGTCACAGAAAGGTTAGCTACACACTCATGTTGACGAAACCAATAAACTAACCTGACCAACACAAATGGACAAGAAATATGCTGGTGCTCGAATGATACCATACGACACAGTCTTTCATTGCGGTACATATTTCGTATGAGTCTCGTTGTTTGCCCTGCTTTGCAAAACATATGGCATATTCCATGAAAATATCCAACCACTGATCAAATGATCTACCCTTGAAATCCTGCGGAAGATTGGCAGGAATTAAGTTAGCCCGATCTGCGACATCAATTTTCATTTCTAAAGAGCAAGTTAGCATGGTTCAGTAGAAGTAAAAGGGAGGACAAACTTTGAGCTAGACGCTTTTCTATTTTATGAATTTCTGTAAGATCGGCATGAAGTGGCATGTTTCCTCGGACCCTTTCGTTCAGGTGGTAGTAGCCAGCAAACTTCAAAGTTTTGTCTAGAGGATAAAATGCCCTCATTGCTCGGAATTCGTCCGTTAGTTGCTTGGCAGCGTTCATCCAGGCTTCGGTAGAATCGATATCTCCCGCCCTCATACCTTCAGTTTGTTTTTCCAATATAGAATACTGTGCTCCCAATCGCATAGAGTCCGCAAAAGCACTAGCAAAAACATTATCAAATCCGTCCTTACGGCGCCCTCGATGCTTTTGCTGCGGGTGCTGCTGCCGCTGCCGCTGCCGAGGGTTGATAACGTCTCCATTGGCATCAGTAACAGGATCGGTTGAAGGTATTTCCCCATTGGCGGGCTTCGGTTGGAGGTTGTACAGAATTTTGCGGAAAATCCGTACTTTCTTCTGTTTGTATTTCCTCGGCTCCTTCGGCTCATTTTTCTTCTTATTATTCCGACGGGTTCTTTGAGGAGCTTTTCGTATCATAATCGCTCTTGCCTGACTAGTCATATTGAATGCCAACTCCTCTTGACCGGACTTCGCGTAGATCGCCGCTAGATATTGTCGAGGATTTTCGTCGTTCTTGTCCAAGTCTGCAACAATTTGGAAACAGTTTATTGCCTCTTCATATCGTTCAAGTTCGTAATAACATTTCCCCATATCCATACGCAAGTCTGCCGCGTTCTGCTCTTCGGGAATTGACACTAGGTACTCATAGTACTTCAACGCATTTTGGTGATCATTCAATTCGAGGAACAGGTCTCCAACCTTGCGAGCATAAAATTGATTTGCTGGTTGAATCTCCTCCTCAAACTCATTAGAAAGGTTAAGGAAATCGAAATGGTACTATACATCAAATTAGTAGATTTCCACTTCAAAACGTGTATGGGAATATTACCAAGGCTTCGTCTCGATGGCGGGGACCGAGACGTAACCGATATATACCAAGCGAGATTCGTACACCTAAGGGTAGCCCAAGCCCATAGCAGTTTTCATCGTATTTTCCGGGTACATAATTATGGGTGTATGTTCTTCTGTCGTCGTCATCGTCCCACTCAGCATCATCCTCAGTGACATTATCCCAATATGTCTCTGCACCTCGACCAAGCAACCAACGTGAAAGAGATTTAAGTTCTTTGAGCGCTCGTTCGTGGTCTTCGCCAAAGGATAAAAGATCAGCGTATGTCATCGCATCATCCCAGTCAAAAAAGAACTCGGAATCTTCAGGTTCCGATCTGAAGTAAGCAATCTCCTCCTCGTAGGCCTTAATGGCCGCACAATATTTCCCCATTTCGATAGCACAGTCTGCTATTTTTCGAAGAGCACTTGTATTGTGCGGGCTAAACTTTTGTAGAATTTTTGTGTATCTAGGCAATGCCTGTTTATATTTCTTTTCCTCATAAAACAGGTCGGCTTTTCCAAATTGGGCTCTCACGCTTGTGATGTCGGCGCGCAAGGCTCTTGAATAGCAGATGTGAAGCAGGTAGAGAAATTCGGGACGATGATCGCCAGCATGGTCTTCAATAAAATCGACACAATGAAACCACGCTTCGAGGTGCTTATAACGAAGATGGGCAGCGTATAATAGACTCTTGATAGCGTTCTCCAATTGACCCCATTCCTTAAGTATCGCAGCTTTTTTGGTCCAGGCTGAAGCGGTTTCAGCATTGATTACAATTATCTCATCAAGAACTTCCATGGCTTCCTCGAATCTTTGAGCAAAAATAAGATCGTTCGCTATGCCCAAACGCATTTTTATCTCACCTGTTGGCTCAGCTGCTTTGCGTGGGCCTCTGTGGACCTTTCTGCGAGGTTTGAGTGCCTTGGGTTCGACTATGGGCTCGCTTCCACTATCAGAAGTTTCGTCGTCGGCTTCTTCATGGTTGAATTCCTCATCTGATTCTGCTCTCTCCTCGAGTTCTATGTCGGGGGCTAATCCGTCACCAACCTCCTCTCGAAGTTGTGCAAAATTGCTGCCCATTTTGCGCATTTTCTCGTCGAATTCGCCATACTCAGACTCAGCATCGGAAACATCGTCACTAGAAGGTCATCAGTAAACAAAATGGATTCCATATTTTGCTAATTCAACTTACTCTTCTTGGTGACCCTCCAGTTCTGTTTCAACATCCGTATCCTCGTCTGAAGAGTTGTATGATAAACCCCCCTTCTCCCTCTCACGAGCTGGAGGGCTTCCAGAATGGTGCTGAGCGATTTCCTTGGCAGGCTCTCTACTTCTTGCCGGAGAAAAATACTTGGATTGACTGAAAGCGCCTTTCGCAGGATTTGACAACATGGCAGAATGGCTTCTCGAAGGCTCTTCTGCCGTGCCCTCCCTACTCCTTGCTCGCGCCTCCGAAGTACTGGTCTCAAATTCAGCTCTAGAATTTGCCAGAGCTATAGCTGGGTCCGAATGAACCGAGGGTGTATCAGAATAGATTTTTGGAGGCTCTTCTACAGAATTCTCCCTGCTCCTGGCTTTTGACACTGGTTTATCTATCTCGATTTCGGCTCTAGAAGTTGCTAAAGCTATCGCCGAGTCCAGAATGGGGTCAATGCCGGTTTGAGTGCTAGGAACTTGCGCTGCAAAATTCTCACTAGGTACATCTGTTACAGGCTCGTTTCTGGTGACTGCTGAAGGTGGAATATTTTCCGGCACTCGTCTCACAAAATCCTCACTTAATAAATCCGGGGCAGGCTCGGATCCGGAAATTGCTGGAACTGGAATCTTTTCAGAAACGCGCCTTACAAAATCTTCATCTGCTAAATCTGTGGAAGGCTCGAATCTATTGCTTATTGAATTCAGGGTTGATCTGGGAAGACGTATAACAAAGTCCTCTGTCGACAAAAGATCTGACACAGCCTTACTTCTAGCTGCCGCTAGACTGGGTACACTCCTCGGGTAGTAGGGAAAGCTTGCCACAGATCCCTCTTGTGGCAGGGATTTGGGTTGGTGAGTGTACTGTGGTGCATGGTGGTGGTCTTGATTGAAGTTGCTAACATTTGGTCGAGTCTGTTCAGGGTAACTTTCTGCGGGAGGGTCAATATCTGATGCTCTTGGATCTGGCGTTTCCCCATATCGGATTGGCTCAGCTTGATTTCCATCGAATTGTTCCGTGGCTGCTCTCTGCTTAGCGTCCGCAGAGGTAACAGGTATTTCGAATTGGCCAAGTCGGCCTGGCGTGGACGAACTCCAACCTCCCTGAGCTGAATCCCTATGATTTGGCTCAGACAATGACATCGCGGACGCGGACTCTCTCCGATAGCTTGCTGAGTATGTGTGGTTGTCCCAGCTATTTCCAACAGAGCTTTGCCCACTTCCACCCGCATACCCATATACGCGCGATATTTGTGAACTTCGACTTTGACTCGCAGCGGAAGACTTCTTATATGTCCCGAATTGGTCACCATATTGATTTTGGTATTGAAGAGCAGCCTGATATTGAGCTACTGCAGGGCTGGGGCTGGGTGTGCCAAATTGGTTACCGAATTGGTTATAATATTGTGGTACCGCGGGGTGCTGTGGAGGTATTTGGGCTCGAGGTAATGATGGCTGTCTCTGGGTGCCAAAGTGGGTATTCGTACTGGTATACGACACGGTAGTGTCTGTCGAAGGACGACGATTCCTGCTTTCATCTCCAATCGACCCGTTGGTACTGGCAGTAATATCGCGGTTCATGTTTCCTGCGTCAGGGTTCTGGTCGTTTTCGCGCGGCGGCGGAGAAGGAGGGGGCTGAGTTTCGCTCATCTTTGTAGACAAGGTGAGTCGATAGAGACTGCATGCTCCAAGATTCCAATCTGGTCTTTACAAGGATGGATTTTGGCACAGGTATGGGTAGTGGTATGGTTGCCGATAAGAGGTGAATGAAGAGGTTGGATAGACAGACGAGGCAAGGCAATGATGAAAAGCTCAGCCTTGCAACGCCTTGCCCCGCACTTTTTACACCGCCAAGACCTGCTCACATCTACATACCATACTCGGTAGGCTCGCTAGGTAGGTACTTGCGCAATCGTGGAGAATAATTTATTGATTGTGCAGAGTAACATCTGTTTCTCCGATGCTATAGATCAGACTTATGACAAGCCAAAGATCAAAGTCTTGACTCGAGTCTTCGCTACTTCTACCTCCTTGTACTCGTAATTGGCATTAATACCGCGGCATGGTATGTATGGATAGTAGTACCGTCCAATTCTACAACCTCCCAATCACTTCACAGCTTCGAACTCTGGAGAATAATAAAAATCATCTCACATACCCACAATCTACTCAGAAATGGTGTTACTTAAAATGGAAATTATTTTACAAGTCTGCATCTCTTTTAAAAACAACCACCCGCCCCGAATGTCCAAAAAAGGTTTCTTACAACAAAAAAGTTATCTGTTTAGGCCCCATAACCCCTGAGGCCCCTTAAGATGGCCATATCAATGCCCGCCCTGCACGCAGCCAGCCAGCAACCTTTCAAGGCTCCAAATTCATTTAATACCCAACCAGAGAGCTTTTTTCAATAGTCCTGACAATTCATGATGAACAACTTGCTTCCAGAGCAGCAGTAGATACTCGTAACAACGTTGGCGACTTCACCACTTCTCCCCAATTAGAACCAAAAATGCTTGATGCTAACGCTATGACTAGGAAAGTTTCCCTTCTGCCTTGGCTTCTACGAGGACGTTAGTACTGGGAAACCACCGCTTTTGAGAACGACTTACCCTTCACTTGATCAAAAACCTTCAACATTTTTCGTCTCGCACCAAGTGCATTCACACCTCGCTCCTCTAGTTGTTTGTCATCGAGTTCCACCAACTCGGTCCAGTTCATATCTTTGAGATTTTCCGTATATTTGTGAAGTCTCAAGCTTCTTAACCAACTGGGAATATCCTGAAGAAGGCTTGGGTCTGTTGGGTCTTCCGGAGGCTTGGAGCTTCCTCTTCTACCACGTGGTGATCTGCCCCGAGACATATCACCATGGTCGGATATATAACCCTCGTGTCCGTTTAGGCCACCAAGGTGAGCAATATTAAGAGATCCCATTCCAGTATTATTCAGCAACGGAGATGCGCCGTCGTATGCGGCAAGGAAGCCATTGTTTTGTGGTGACGCAAATCCCAATTGACCAAAGCCGCTTCCTGGCACGGGCAAACCTGGAGATGCTGGGCGTGACCGCCTTCCAGCAAGACCAACGTTCTGTTGGTGTGCTTGTAAAGCCAAAACTTGGTCTCTACTCAAAACTTGCCCATGCTCATTGATCATAACCACATTTGCGCCTGGCATGTTGCTTTGAAGACCCGGTGAAAGAGGACCATTGCCATCATTTGAACGGGCGCGACGGTATTTGCGAACATCATCAAGAGCAAAACGGTTGTTGACGGTGGAAAGAGCAGCAAGCTTCATAGCAGTAGCATTAGCAACCATATCTGCTTGAGTCGTGCTGTTACTGAAATTCGGAACCATCGGAGTGTTGACCATGGAAGCCCAATTGCCATTGTTCGGGGCATATGGTGATAGAGGAGGGAGACCAGGGCCCTGGTTGTCCGGTGCGTTGATCGTAGTACTTTGTAAGTTCTGGTTGCCGGGAATTGGGTTGGGCGAACGGAGACCGGCAGAAGGAGGTGGTTGGATAAATTGTCCCATCGGAGCTTGACCGGAGGATGACTTTGGTCGTGCATTTTCGTTGCGAGAGCCCCATGGGGATGGCGGCGGCTGTTGGTTATTGTCTGCCGAATCGGCCGGGCCAGATATGGTGGGCGCTGCAAGGGAATTGCGGCTATCGAACGCTGCGCTGTTCCGGTTGGATGACGGCGGGTTTCCCGTTTGTTGCGTAAACTTTGCTTTCTCTGTTGCAATGGCAGCGGCCGCATCGGGGAACATTGCATTGATCGTAGACGGGTCGAGTCCAGAATGTCTCTTTAAACCCGGAGTCGTGGGCGGCCGCGTTAAAGAGTTTCTGTTGCCATCTACATTCAATTTGCCCATAGCATCACTCAGACGGTTTGACATGGGATCTGTAAGGGGGTATAGGGTTAGCTGAGTAAATCACCTGGAGGAGATCTTTGTTCCATACCTTTATCAAAATTGGCAGGGGAGAGCACACCGGACATAGGATGGTTCTTTCCCATCTGTTGTAGCACTTGGATGAAAAATCTTTGCTGAACTTGTGTGGTCTGCTGAAGGAGAGCATACAAAGCAGCGGTACGCTCTGCTTCGCTAAGAACACGGAACCATTGCTCGATGGCAGAAAGCTCATCCTTGAAGTCCTGATCCAAAGTCGCAGCAGCCATCTCCTCCAAAGTCGTCTCATACTGATCAATACTGGCTATCCATTGCTGTGCCAAAGTATCGTTCGTGTCGCTTTCCCCACCACCTTGGGCCTGCTGCTGAGCTTGCTGTGTGCCATAAAAGTCCGAGGAAGGACGAATACGACTCGATTGGGGCGAAGCTTGAAAGGCTGCCATATCTGCTGATGCTCGTAGCTGGTGTGAGTTCAGCGGACGCGAAGATGGGGGTCGGAGGGATGAGGTATTGCTCGACTCTACTGGAGTGCTGTTTCGGTTACCAATAGCGGACATGTTGAGCATGGTCGCGTGGAAGCTGTAAAAAGCTGAGATGGTAATGATGAGGTGGTGAGAGCACAAAAGACTGGAGGGTCTCGGGAAAATCTGAAACGATGCTCCAGATCTGCCACTTCGTCAAATCTGGCCCTCTGCTGCTTCCAACGTCCAAAAAGGAAGACCTCGAACTCGGAGCAGTACGTGGCCCGTGAATGCGAACTGGCGTTTCGCAAACGATGCTTGAAGCTTCTCGAGGGCTTGTCTGTAGCTAGTCCGCAGAGGGAAGGACGGCGATTAATGCTGCGTCGTTTTAGGGGTGAAGCGGGGTGGGGTACTTGTATGTACGACTGTCGGACTGTGATTTGGGAGGGATAGGCGTGGGTACGGAGAGTCCCTAGTTTATGGGTTGCTGGTGTGTAGGGATATGGGGAGGGCACGGGCCGGGAACGGGTCGACCGTTGCGATGCGGTGCGTTGCGTGGTGATGTTGGATGCCGAATATAGAACAATGGGTTGTGGTGCAAACTTGAAAGAGCGTGTGGTGTGTGGTGGCGGGGGGAATAGGGAATAGGGGGGAGGAGAGGAGGAGGGGGATTGGGGATTGTGGATTGTGGTTGGTACAGTATCAGTTTTGGAGCTCGAGGGATACTGGCTCGAGACTGGTAGACAAAGGAACTCCTGCAGAAGCCGGCTGCTGACAGGAAAGACAGGAAGCGAGAGAGGTCTCGGTTGAGTGCGGTAGAGTTGGGCGAGTTGGGGTTGGCTGGGCGTGGGCGTACTCCCAGTCTCCCGTCTCCCACATGTACGACGTTCCTTCGTAGAAGTCCTCCGTAGGTACGGAATACCGCGCTGCGAGCCTGCGCACAGCTGCTGCACCCAAGCTACCCCCGCCGACGATGACTAGAGCGAGAGCCTCCACTGCCAACGTGGTGAACGGTCAACTCGCAGCTTTAAATCAGACGATCGCGCTAGTACGAAGTCGTCGAGAAGAAACGTACAGAGCAAAGACGTTGTCCGAGGCAGAAACACCAGCGAGAAGATCGATCTTGCGCAGATGCAGATGTCTTCCGAGACGTCGAAGAGATGGGATGAGTAAGAGTCTAGTCACTGGCTTCTCTATCAGTCACCAGTACTCCGTATGAGCAGTCACTTCTTCTAGCACTTCGTCTGGCACTGGCAGGCGCGTGTACAGGAAGTTCCAGGTTACGGAGGTACAGTATTCGGAATTTAGGTTACAACAACTTTGGCACAACACGAGTCAAACTGCCGACTTCCTTTACCCAGCGCGACGCCCAGCCCAGGATACTTTATCACGTCTCAAATTTAAGAAGATGAACTCGGAAACTTTATTGATATCAGATTGGAACCGGGACAAGACAAAAATGGTTGATTTGATAAGCTCTTTAACTTGATATATCTTGGCAATGGGCTATATTGTGGTGGCTGGCTAATAATGTTAGTATTTCACATCACCAATTGGTATAGTATCAACAGAACACCACCAGCTTGTCTTTAAAAAAATAGACAACTTCGTTGCACTCTTCCTTCCTCGTTAATCACCTGCCTACGTCGTTTCAGCCCAATTCCCAAATATGTTTCCCAAATGTGACCCCAATCTTCATGCAGAATTGACCTCATAGAGCATGGAGGAAATCTGTTTGGTAATGAAGAGGCCTAAGTTGATCTTGGCACGAAAGAAAAAATCCTTCAGCAGATGAGCATGGAAAGGCTCGTAATGCTGTACACACTAATGCCTTTTGTTTTAGTTGTCATCATACTTCACGTGGGGAGCGATGGACATCAGGTCCACACCCTGACTTGAAATCCGATATATCATCGAAACTTTGGTGACGTGATTTCGATTTTGTTGATTCTGACCTGAACTATCGCCCGCCCTGAGCGCCCTTTATTGCGAATGTCGACAATGCTCCTCCATCAACCGCTTGAAAGACGCAACCGTGCCCATGTAGCTACCGCAGCCAAATCCCAAAGGAAAGAAAGTTCATCGTGGTCATCATGCATTCTCCCGCTTGCCCTCCTTGAACTCCTTCTACTCAATAGTCAGTATTTGGCTTTGGTCCGCGGTCCCGAGGGTTCGAGGCGACCTACCAATGCCTTCATTGTTCCATGGAGCGCATGTCTGTGGTTTCTTCGGAACTTTGGGTCGGTGCCGTTCAAAGAAGGGTATCTTGAGGTCTTTGGCTTCTTGATACTGCACATCAGATTACATCAGCCTCTCGCTACTTCAAATATCGCCATCCCATATGTCTCCCAGCTCATTGAGGAATCGAAGATCGCGCGTGTGGAGGGGGCGTGGAGGTGAATTTACCCATTTCGGTGAGCCTTCTTGGACTGATTATGTTGAGACGAGTTCTTGGATTCTGTGGAAGACAAACATTAGTATTTGTCAATCTGGTAGCAATATCGAGCAGTCTTACTAGCCATGGCGCTGGTTGTTTTGTCGAGATGAGGAGGTTCGTGAGTATCTTCGCTCGGAGGATTTGGATTTTGAGATAGATTCAGATTTGTGCGTGCGAATTCGGCTGATTGGTTCCAACTTCCGATAAAAATGGGTCCTATACTTTCACGTGATTCAAGCTGGAACCCCCGCCTCGATGATATGCAACCAATTTGATGGGTATGCCTTCAGAAACGCATTGTAGTCAATGTCTGTGGTGTTGGTTTGAGGTGTTGCAATTTGATCAGATCTGGCCATATCCAAACCATCACCATTTCCTACCCTTCTCGACTCGCTTCTCAGCCAGTTTATTTCGCGCTGTGATACCTTCCCTTTCTTCTTCTTCTTCTTCTTCTGAACCTTCGCTTGCTGATTTAGCCTGGTCGTTTCAACCCGCGGATTCAAACCTGCAACGAACCCTTCATTGCTCTTCTCTATCATCAGTCTGATACGTTTCTTCCTCTCTCGGCGCGTCTCTCTCGGCGCTTCCGCCGCTTCCTCTGGGTAAACCTTTACAAGCTTGCGGAGTTTGGCTTTCATCTCCTTCGCCAGTTCCTCCGTTTCCTTCTCGGACAGGTTTTTCCAATCGAACTTTGGGGGTTTCGGCTCCTTGGGCTTTTTAGGCTTCTTCGACCCCATTGTGAGAGGCTTAGTGGATCGTGGAATGGCAAGATCGATTGGCAAGAAGGAGGTCAGTCTGAAGGTGACTGGAAGAACTAGGTGTAGTGTCGGGTTGTTGAGTGAAGACAGTGGACGACAACAGGATAAGATTAAATTTAGCGCATCATCCAATGAGAAGTTTGTTTCGGGGACCAGCACAATTGATGACACTCGCTCGTATTGACATCACTTGCAAATATCAAATTTCACTGAGGTGAGCCGTGGAGAAAGTCTTTGTGTTCTTGGTCAAGCTGAGCCTGTCGATGTAGTGAGGTACCTGGTATATATCTAAAGTAACAGAGATGCTGTTTTCTTTCTATCAGCATAAGTTGGTCTACTAAATTAAAGTATTTGAGTGTTTTGAATATTTTGGGAATTTACCTTGATTTTTCTAGAATTTTGGATTAATCGTTTTGACTAGTTCCGATAAACAGACTACATTAACCACCATAACCAAATGGTTTTACTGGAGTCGCACTAGTAGAAAAGGATTATCTGCCATTTTCTTGTCCACCAAGAGTGAGGTACAAGATCCTCCGCGAAACTCGTGGATCAAGTAAAAATTCCCAAGGATCGAAAGTTGAAATCAATTTTCGTCTCACAGGAAATTCGAAATAAGGCGAGCTTCTTCTGAAATCAAGTCACCT